>JAPVRG010243485.1:598-18260 GCA_029783565.1 Rhagoletis cerasi
CATTTCAATAACTTAAAGCGTTTTGATCAATAACTCATGCGCTTAATCTAACTTTTTTTGTTGTTTTCATCAGAGTAAGTTTAAAGTTTTTTAAAGATATTGACTGTAACCCTGTAGTAATTGAAATCAGGTGATCTCAGCTGTGAGGCGTTTCTGGAAAACAGCTGATTCTTATTTCACTTGTAAGTATGCACGATGGCTGTTCCATTGAGCTGTTCATTAATTTATCATGGTTCTCAACCAAGGCGAATTTATATAAAGCCCTGCACAAAGAGCTACGGTGTCAAGGCGAACTATGGTCAAGAACGGTCAAGAAAAAAAAAATTGCCGTTATTTAGGGCCAGTTTTTCAGTGCGAGTTTATCTCTGTTTGTCGGTTAAACTCAGTTTGAAGTTTTTTAGTCAAAGATAAACGAATTTTAAACTTAGTTTAAACGCCCAATCCGGCTGGGTTAAACCGAGTTTAAGCTATCAGCTGTTATGTTGCCTATTTGCCGTTTTAGTATAATAAAATAATAATATAATAAAATAATAATAGTATAATAAATTATTTTGTGGAGGGTGTTGCGCATTTTAGCAGTTTTGTCTTATTTTAGTATTGCTCATACGAGCGCCTTGGCATATGCAACGCTTTTTGTTCCCATTAGCAGATTCTAAGCTTTAATTATCTCTATTAAATTTCTGTCTGAACATACCTTTATATGAATTCGAATTGTTCTGAATCATGCCCAACCAGCAGAGATATTAAATGTACGTTATGAAAGAACGTAAATTTTGATATTAATTTACGCTCTTTGCTTTGATCTACGTTCTTTGGTATACGTGCTTAGAAATCAACCAATTTGTGGATGCGAAAATATGGCAGCACCAAAGTCGATCAGTTTTTGTTTTGCTTCAGCAAATCACATTTCTAGTCAGCTGATTGTTTCAATTTATTTTGTGGAGAAGAAATATGTTTTTTGCATCACTGCGCCAAATTTTGGAAACAAATAATACATAAATCCTAAAGGAAGGTAAATGCAGCTGAAATGAGCTTTTTATTAGAGCTGATACAAGCTTTTATAAAAAAGATGCTTGCACTACTGTCATTTGGCCAGAAAACGATTACCAACTCGCTAAGTATTTATATAAAAACAAATACGGGTCGCACAATTTCTGTAAACTTAGAGCCGCAGTGGGACATAAAAAATGTAAAAGAAATTGTAGCACCACAATTGGGGCTACAGCCGGATGAAGTAAAAATCATTTTCGCTGGCAAAGAACTAAGTGATGCAACAACCATTCAGGTAAACATGTTCTCATTAATTTTTAATTGAAAAAATTACTTAAGGGAGCTATTTATAGGAATGCGATTTGGGTCAGCAAAGCATATTACACGCAATACGTACGCGGCCGCAACCACAAAGACAGCGCCTGCACTCCACGGTGATGGAGGAGGAAACATCGGATGCTGCAGGCACAACAACTCCCAATGGTCGTGCGACACCTTCGTTCTCAGAAGAACCATCGAAGCCATTGTGCGAAACATTGGTCGATTTGCAGCTATTAAGTGACGAACGCGTTAACATTAATGAGGAAGGTAAGAAAAGTTAAGGAAGCGAGTTCGTGGCATTTATATATATAGTATTTGCATTATAGATCGCATACGTACAAAAGCACATTTTTTTGTGCACTGTACGCAATGCAATAAATTATGCAAAGGAAAGTTACGTGTACGCTGCTCACTCTGCAAAGGCGGCGCATTCACTGTGCATCGTGATCCTGAATGCTGGGATGACGTACTGAAACCACGTCGCATTACTGGGCATTGTGAGAGTCAAGAAGTGGCTTGTTTTGATAATGCAACCGGTGATCCGCCATACACCGAGTTTTATTTCAAATGCGGCGAGCATATATCCGGTGGAGAGAAGGACTTTGCTGCACCCTTAAGTTTAATAAAAATCAATATAAAGGATGTGCCTTGCTTGGCGTGTACAGATGTTAGGTGAGTAACTGATAAACTGCTGCTTATATATGTATGTTTAACATAATTTTCTTTCTTCCTAATATGATTTGTAAGTGAAACCGTCTTAGTCTTCCCCTGTGCATCGCAACACGTTACCTGTCTTGACTGTTTTCAGCAATATTGTCGCTCTCGTTTATCTGAACGACAATTTATGCCACATCCGGACATTGGTTACACTCTACCGTGTCCTGCGGGTTGTGAAAATTCTTTTATAGAAGAAATACATCATTTTAAACTTTTGTCTCGTGAAGAATATGACCGTTATCAACGCTTTGCCACCGAGGAATATGTGTTGCAGGCAGGTGGTGTATTGTGTCCGCAACCTGGTTGCGGTATGGGATTACTGGTGGAACCAGAATGTAAAAAAGTAACCTGTCAGAATGGTTGTGGCGTAAGTTGCTTAAAGTAATGGTTTATACAAATTCTTATAAACTTAACAAAAACTTAGTATGTGTTCTGTCGCAATTGCTTGCAAGGCTATCACTTAGGTGACTGTTTGCCCGAAGGAACGAACTCGAATGCAAGTGGCTCCTGTGAATACGCTGTCGATCCAAATGTATGTATGAATGCCATGAAGCTTGTGCGTAGATAACTTTGTATATTACAATGTTTGTACTAATGTTATTTCATTACATTTATTATTATCATTTAGCGCGCAGCTGAAGCACGCTGGGATGAAGCGAGTAAAGTGACTATCAAAGTCATGACAAAGCCATGTCCGAAGTGCCGTACCCCTACCGAACGTGATGGCGGTTGTATGCATATGGTATGTACGCGCGCTGGCTGTGGCTTCGAATGGTGCTGGATTTGTCAAACAGAATGGACAAGAGATTGCATGGGTGCTCATTGGTTTGGATAGGAGTGGAACAAAATTGTATTCTCATTTGGCGAAAAATGTGAAAATATATACATATGTATATTTCATATTTTTATAAAGGATATGTGTGTAAAGTTGACGCTGTTAAAGTTTAGAATGATAAAATACGTGATTAAGAAAAAGTGCAATAAAGACATAACTTTGTATTTAGAGGCTTTTGAAACGTTTCAAAGGAAGACGTCTTTATTCGTTCCCACGACAGTCGGGTCTACATAACCGGAACTCTCCCGAATCCTTCGCCAACAACTCGTTGAGGAATTTGTATGCGGTTAAGACAACAATACGACGTCTCTATTAGGTTAGTAATTTTTATTGCGGCGCAAGTAAAGGGCTCTTTTGTATCAAAACAAGTCGAAATTTTGACGAGAAAAATATTAATCTTTCTTCCTTTCCTTTTCTCTACTTTATTGCAGGGACATGAGTTATAAGTTTTATCGCAAAAAACGTTGCTCTATAAGTTATTAGATGAGAAATATTTTTTATTTCACCGATAAGAGTTATATCCCAAAGTTTATTTTTTACGTTGCCTGATAACTTTACCAACAAACTTGTGTTATGCCAATGAGTACCCCATTATGTCCTACCATAGCGGATATTGTACTTGACAAAATATAAAATACATAAGTAAATATGTAGATGACATGATTGCAATAATTTAAACTAAGGACGCGGAAAACATACTGAAAGTATTTAAATTTTGTATGTAAATAAAATTAGGTTTAAAGTCAAAATAGGTGTAAAATATTTGTAGTTAACTATGTTTATTGTTATTATGTCATCAAATATTTGTTGCTAATAATGTCCATTGTTTATTGGTTTTTATGTTTGAATAAAGACTACCTGATGAAGACGCGGAGCGTTGAAACGCGTAGGAGGCAAATGAAAATTTTATTTTTTCGTTTTTCACACCAAACGGCCGAAGCAGCTCCAATCCAGCAAACATAATTAACTTTTTTTTTTGATATTACAACAAAATATGTTTTTGTGTACATATCGAGCCCAAGGTTCCATTCTATGAACCTTCTATCGAGCCCTAACCGCAAAAAAATCAAAGCGAAATTTTCTTCAAAATTTTGAAAAATTTAGGGTTAGGGCTCGATTGCTGCCTGTCAATACCATTTGTAAATGAATCAAAACAGATTGCAGTCAATAGGTTTATATTTAACTTTTGAATTTTAATGTACAAATAGCATTCAATTAAAAAATTAACGATATGAAATGACAAATAGCCCAATGATAACCACTAATTGCTATTAAACAATTAATTTCATAATGCAAATGTATACGCAAGCAGACGAAAGTGTCTGGGGAGATATTAACAATTTACATATATGTAAATGTATGTATGCATGGACATTAGAGGGGTCCAATTTTGTTTGAAAAAAATCATCGTAGAAAACGGGCACCTCTTCAGTTTTTCCCTTTTGGTATTTGTAATATCTACATATATCAATTTTGAAGTTTCTACTGTAACAAATACAGGGGGCTCAATGAACTTGAAATGTTAAAATATGGAAAAAAACATTAGCTGTATGCATTATTAGAAAGTTAAAACTCTTTCACTTACATATCTCAGTAAAAACGAAAATATTGGTGATCTTTTATACAAATCTGCTGTTGCCATGACAACAGAAGCTTGTAATATTTGTTGCCCTAATTTAAATTTGAAATGTTCTTAGGTTGCTTAACCAATTGTTTGTACAAAATACTTATAAAGTGAAATATTAATATTTCTAGTGCATCCTCTAAATTCATACTTAGAAAAGTAAAGTTTGGTGTCAGCACCTCTTTCTGCAAGAGGAGAAATTTTGGAAGGTGCCCCGGAACCTATCTCGGAAAAAAATTTTGGACCGCTCTAATGTAGATACATATGTATGTACATATATAGAATAGAGTTGTGCGAGAATTGCAATTCAAAAATGTTTCATATGCGTATAAATAAATATATGTATGTACATATCGTGGTAATACTGATGCAAATACGAATGTACATACATGCATTAGTATGTATGTATGTATGTATGTATCACGTACAAACTTTCCTAATTCCACATGGCGTATGAGCAACTTTCTGCATGAGTGAAGTTAACATTACTCATACCACATGTTGTACAGCAATTCAAATTCTTCCTCCATATGGCAGATATAAAATTAAGAAGATGGAGCGATAATAGAAATATGTATGTGTATGTTTTCATTTTTTATATCTTGAATGAAGGTTTTAATAATTTGAAAGCACTTTTTATGCTGAAGGATTAATTTTGCTTTCTAGCGGCCACTTCCATACTAAAATCGATTTGAAAGCCACTGAAGATAAGTAAATACACATGATTGCACCGATATACGTGTGTACATGTGAGCAGTACATTTTTTCTCTCCTTAAAACTTTTCTGGCAATACATGCGGTATTTTTTTCCTAACACTCTTATTTAATTGATTTTTGCAATTTTCATCCCCTTGTCGCAAAGTTAAACGCTCTCTGTTTTTGTTATGATTTTGTTTTAAACATTTTCGTAATCATTTTATACATTTCCGCTTATTATTATTGTTGTTGTTGGTGCTTTCCATGGCGGCTGCCAATGTTACGAAAATGCATGCTTAGCGGAAACAGTAAATTGGACACGTTTTTGCTTCTTTGGTGCGTCCACAATGCGATTGTATGTATATACTCGTCTGTATGTACATATTTTGGAGAGTATTTACATTATTCTCCTTAATTTTTTGACGCTCCCTGGTTTAGACTGCTCCCTCTGGCTGTGTTTCACTGAAAATAGTGAGAAAGGGTTCCACGGCTTTATATCACCCAGCCTAAAACTCGCTCTCACGCTTGCGTTTTTGTGCGTTTCTCAAATAGTTAAAACGTCGTGGACGTTGTTAATTTTGGCTTCGTCCGCTTCGAACATGAGCAACACACAAATCGGGTCACACAGTTGGTTGTATTGGACAGTGTTTTGCTTCTTAGGAGAATATTTAATTCTGGAATGGTAATCGTAATGGAGATGGTGATGTTAATGGTATGGGTATTGGTATTGGTAAATGTATTGGTAATGGGAATGGTGTCGTTAATGGTAAATTCAATAGTAATTGTTAAAGTAATGGCATTGGTAATAGTAATGGTAATTGTGTAAGTAATGGTAACAGTAATTGTTATGGTAATGATAATAGTGATGTAATGAAAGCTATAGCAATGGTAGATAGGTGGATATGATAGATGATGTGCACTATTTGGGTTTAAAGCCCTCATAAAACCAAACAGTTGCATCGGATACAGAGAGCGTATGTGCTTAGGCTCTGGTCGCAGCTCCTCCAGCTGTGTTTGCCTTCTTCTGTCGATTGCGACGCATTTTAGAAGGAGTTGCAGTGAAGTTTGGCCTGGCGTAGCTCAGGTAAGGACCCTCAATAAGCTATTATATTATATGTATGTACATTAGGGTGATCAAAAAAAAATACATCCGGGGGGAAAAAGTTTAAAATGTTAAGCTCTCCCCCCTCGGATGTTTCAAATGGAAAAACAAAATACCCGTGTTTTGTTGTTTAAAAAAATTATATTTAGCACTGCCTCAAACCCCATGAAGTTCCCCATGTATTGCATATGGAAAAAATAAATTTTTTCGTAGAAATAGTAAAGAATCCTTGAAAATCAATATTTTTCAATCGGCAAACTCTTTTTATCTTCAGGAGACTTCAAATATAAAAAAATAGTTAATAACAAAAAATTGTTAGATAAGACAGTAGGTATTACTCTTTGAAGTCTCCTGAGGGACTACTTTTCAACGAAAAATTGTTTTTTCCCATATAAATAACATTGTAAACTTCATGGGCTTTAAGGCAGATCTAAATATCTTTTTTTTAACAAAAATTCGGGCCTCTTTTATTCCATTTAGAAAAATCCCCAGGGGTGTGAGCTTAACTTTTCAAACTTTTTTTGTACCAACCTAATGTACACCTTGAAAAATCTATCTAATGGGGCGAAAGAGGTTTTACTTCAATAAACCACATCGTGTCGGTTTCAAACCAAAACAACATAGGGTTTGGCGTCAATCGATCTTTTGTTTACTTTAAATAGATTTTCGCTTGCAGATTTTTTCGTTTGAATACACTTTCGTTTTGCACTTCATAGATGCGTTTTCGTAGTTCGGAAACACAAAGCAAAAATTTTTATTATCATTTTAACATCTTGCACCTGATGGCATTCGAACCCTCTGGAAGCTAACAGCAATCACCTCTGCGCACTCAGCTACAGCCAGAAAATCTGAATGTGTTTTAAAATGTTCAATTTGAATCAGATTTCTTACAATCGCTCAAACTAATTTCATTTCAAATTTGTTTAAAAAATTCTTTTTTCGTTAAAAAATTTTAAATCGCTAACATGGAAAAACCAAAAACTACTTTGAAAAAATCATGTTACTTTTTTCGTAGTGTAGCAATACCGTACGCCATTTGAAGGTAGTGTGGCTTTTAGTGCAGCTGACAGTTGCTTCAACTAGCTACATATGTATGTATCGCTTCTTCCGACTTCCACCACGTTAGGAGCTCTGAAATACTGCAGTAGTTCATTTCCCAGATTACCCTATTTTAAAGCTCTGCCAGGCCTTTAAGTTTACCCTTATATACCCGTGGCGTTGTGGTTAGTTCTCCTGGACCATCGGCTCGTGTACTTCTGAGAGATTCAGACCATGTGCTAGTTTCTCCAGCTCTTTATTGTAGGTCATGTCTTGAGAGACGGTCGTTGTCACAGCAGGCGCTGAGGTCGCAAGACAACCACTTCTGTAGGTGCTGTTCTATTTTCTGTAGAGTCGCATACTATCAAGAGTGATGTGTTGATAATCTCGTTCTTTGGTCCAAGGACCCCCAGTGCGTAGTCTTGGCCCCTGTCAATGCTCCGATGGGCGAAATATGGTGAAATAATCAGTGAGTAGAACGTCGTACCTACTTCAATACTCCTTGAATTCGACCAGTAATATGTAGACCAAGTCTGAAATAAACGCCTGTGATAGCTACGTGCCTCTCATAACCTCATCCAATATGGTGTCCTGCAGATTTGCCAACTGCTCTGTAGTAAGAGACAATGCGGGGTACGCCTGGGGTATGGACTTTACCGCATCTGCGCAACTCGGCAGCTGGTTCTGATGTCGGTGACAAGCATGGCAATGATAACAAAAGCATCCATAGATGCATATCTGCCGTATTTTCAGGGCCTTTCCGTAATGAATCTAAATTAAGTCGTCCTTAAAAGTATTATCAGATAAATTAAATGAGGATTGATGAAAATTAAATACGAAGTTCATATTCACCAAGTAACTTTCTGCCTTTGCCATTACACACTGTGCAAGAGGAAAATACCATAGGAGCTTCCCGACGCTACCGCACCAATTCATACTTGTATATACATATATACATACATACGTAAGTATGTAGATATGCGCACAATATCCTCGCCGACGCATAACGACCAACAGTGCGACACGAATGCCTGAATCGTGCGCAACGGTTTGCCCCATCGGAGCTATGTGGTCGATGCTTGCATTTAGGGTGCTGCCCAATATTTGTATACATCTATGTCTATGTACATATACATACATACATATAGTATGTATGCAATGAGGCATGGAGTACATTGAATTTTGTAGCAGCCACCAGCAATCAGCTAGCCGGGGCAACAAGCTTTGAGTCAGTCTTCGTCGCAATTTTGAAAACAACAGTCGCACTTGGACGGATAAAAACGCACAGAATTTTTTTCTATTTGACATTTAATTGATTGTAGGTGCTTGCTGCTACACACAGCCGACATCACGATACGTACATATATATGTGTGCACAATACTATAGCTGCTCGGATTTTTCGGTGTTCTCTGACCTCCTACTCGTCTGTGTTTCGCGTGTGCGTTTGTGTGCGCAGTAGATTCTACTAGTGCTTTCGGAAGTGATAAGGGATAGGAAATTTCGATCGCGCGACGTTGTTAGTTTGTGTTCTTGCGCTCGATGTACATATTTATCTATGCGTGAGGTGTTCAAATACATACATATAAACTAACCATATTTAATGGTTTTAAATTTGAAAAACATAAAAAGTAAAAAGGTTTTAGAAATCAATAATATTTGCGGAAAGTGAAAATAAAAATATAAATAAGAGCATTGAGCATTACATACAAATTTAAAAAGCGAATACCGCCAAAGCTAATCCAAGTAAATAAGTGAAGGTAAAGATATCAACAAAACATACTCATTTGAAATAAAATATTTTGAACTGTGATTTTAAGATTATTTCTAACTTAATATGAACCTAAAGCTTACAACTATGTATTAACTTTTTATTAAAACAAAACTTATGGCAGAATCCAGGATGACAGGTTACACTTTTGGGCAACATGCATTTTTTCACGCAAAAATGTGTTAAGCCTGAAAATATGCTATATCCTCTTGCGTATCCTTTTACAAACATTATTTAAACACGTTTTATCACGTTTATATAAACTCGCTTTATTTTATGTCCAAATTTCAGTACAGTATAGTAAAAGTTATTACTATAAAAAAGTTTACTATAAAAAAGTTAAAACTAAGACACAATATTTACAGTAGGGGCTAAATCATTAGCGTGGGAACAAAGTCGTTCTAGCGAAAATCCTAAAGGTATGTTACAGTTTGTAACTACATGAAATGATTTCGTGAAATGGACAAAGCCCCAAACGTAGTAAATATTGCAAAATCTTATACAGACAAGACTAAAAAGTAGATAAAAAATCAAATAAAAAAACGTTTCAATATACCAAATTTATATAAATGGACTAAAAGTAGGAAATAAATTTTCCTAGACTTATATAATTTGTCTTGAAAAGTTTTGATTTTAAAATTGTGGCAATAGTCATTATAAACAATTTATGAGACTTAATTGATGTGAAAATTGCTATATACCCAATCCCAATTTATTTGCAAATAATAAAATCGATCGCTTAAAATCGACTTCAAAATTGTACTTGCGCAGTAGAAATTTTAGGTCTAAGTAGACGATATAAAATTTAAATGCGCGTTATATACATCGTTTGAATCTGGAACGAAGGACTTCTTGTCAATTAAATATAACAGAACTGTTAATGAATTATACCACTTCAATTCTATTGCATATGCCCACGTTTTTCATTTTAAATCTCATAAATTGTTTATAATGACCATTGATAAAATTTTAAAATCAAAACTTTTCCAGAAAAATTCTATGAGTCTAGGAAAATGTATTTCCTACTTTTTAATCCGTTTATATAAACGTTTTGTTATTTAATTTTTTTCTGCCTATTCTATGCTGCAATGGCGCAACTTTTCAAAAGTCATTGTGTGGTGGTCATTTAACGGCGAATCGGGCAACACCCTTTTATCGGCAAATTTACCGCGAGCGATGTTCGCACAAAAAGTGTTCATATCGAGTGCAAAGTGTGCTTTCAGCAGTGTGTGCTTTTGGTTTACTCACCTTTAAATTAATTTTATTAATGTCATTTTACTTTTTATAAAATAACTGGGTCATCTTATATATAAATAGGCAATCATGTTTCCTTTACACCCCTTTTACGGCTAAACTATACTTCTAAGGTATAAACAATCATACATCATTAGAAAGGTATTTTGATGCTGATGTGCACACAATTTTTAAAATTTCAAATTAGTAGAGCGAAAAAATCAATTCAAAAGTCACACTAATGCCAATGCCATACATGTACATGGTTGGGCCGGAAATGCCTCCTTAATGTATGCTTTAATATTGATAGTGAAATGCGAAGCAGCGGTGTAAGAACAATTTATATTTAAATTAATGTGTGTTTTATTATGTTATGTCATGTCATTTCATGCTATGTTATGTTAAGTTATGTTTTGTCATGTTATGTACGTTGGTCCAATACAAAAATTAAAATCGCTATGAATAGAAATTTCAGTTACTACAGTAAGTATGGTAAGGATATATAATTTTTTCACGTAGAAGGATGCTGACCGTTGTGGAGGTTGAATTTCAACCACTGGGCGAAATCTAGTTTTGATAACAAATTGAACGAGTTGTATATTATTTAATTTCTTTTATTTTATTTATGTAATTTTAATTTTTATAAACAATCTAAGTCAATGTAATTGCAAATTTTACGTCTTACTTTGGGTATTCTGTGTACTTTTGAGTATAATCCCTTCAGCGTAAAACGGAGACATTAAGAAATGATGGCAAATAGTAATTCTAATATTGGAAAATACATTAGACGTTGAGAAAAATATGTGCTCCTCATTGGATTCCAAATTTGTTACACGTAGGGGAAGAGGATCTGTTTTCCAGCACAAGATAAAACGTTCGAAATGTTTCTTGATAAACAAGTGAATCCTGGAGTAAAAATCAAGTATGGAGAAAATTGAGTATCTCCCAAGGATGAAGTAATTGCCCGGCAATGAAAGAAGGTTATCTTTTTAAGTGGTTCCTATGAAAAAACAGTGGTCTATAAGGGAAACCGGTTAAGCAAGGTGATGCGACAATTAAGGACGATCGACGCTCAGAATGGCCGATTTAAGGGACGTCCCAAGACATTGCAGAAAAATTAGAAAAAATCTATATATCTTGTAATATAAATATTCAAAAAACGACAAAAAGGCAAAACATGGTTAGAGCCAAAAACGTAAATTGTATAAGAAGCGACAACAGGTTATAATTATAGCGAGTGTTAGTATCAGGAGCGTGCCCTCTCTTTTCCCCAAATACGTTTTTTGATTGGGAGAAAAGAGAAGACACGCTCCTGATAGTCACACTCGCTACTATTATAACGTGTTGTCGCTTCTTATACAATTTACGTTCTTTGGTATCATCTGTGATCGTTTTGAATATCCTTCAGCAATCATGATTCTCTTGTTGTGTCTAAGTTCTGGCTAGCATCTCATCCATCAATTACAAGGAAAAAGGTGTCGTTACATTCTTATGGATAAAAAGACTCCAGCTAGGCGGTCATCTTATGCATGACAATATAAAGTTCGCAAAAATGGCTCCTATCGCAAATTCTGCGATTTAGTTGAATTATTTTATTATTTATTTTCAAAAACGCATACGAGTTTTTTTTTGGGCGTTCAATTGGTTCAAATTCTAAGGTCACTGGCATCTGGCGACATCCTACGGGTGAGGATTTTCGTGGATATATCTTATCGTCAACTGTTTCTATAAAAGGATTTTATGACTACATGCTTTTGAAATCTTTGAATTGCGAATATCGATTCAATCTGAAATATTATTTTTTAAGTCCTTTTAATTCCGAGACTTCACAGAAATTTTTCGGGAGTCACATTACTACCATAAATCGGACTACTTTTTAGACTAGAAAATCAAATTTGAAACCTTCAAATTCCAATCTTAATTTAGTCTGCATTACTGTTTTGGGTAGTTAAATGTATTCATAATAGCCGAAAAATATAGGGTTGGATGCATTGCTCTAACCGCATTCAAAGAGTTTTTTCTAACCAATTCTCCTAATATAAATTCTTTCCTAACAAACTTTCTCGCTAGGTAATGTATCTGGTTATGCTCCTCTACAGCCGGGGAACCCAATATTGAGGCCATTGGTAAAAAATGGCAAAAAACCATGCCACCTAGGTTCACCTGAAGTGGAGTAATGCCATGATCATTACCTCTTTGAGCCCAAACTTCTGTTCGGGTAATGCGTTGGTTCGGGTTTCTATGATGAATTCTTTTAAAGAACTGCTTTCAAGGAATTTGGTCGCGATCACTCTGGATCTAGAGAGCGCACATTCTAAATCTCTAAGCCATACAGCTCTGTTCCGTACCACAATCACTGGTTACTTGCGATCTTCGAGGGATTTGCTTAAACTGGCGTTCGGTACGACGGAGGAACGCCTTTGCAATATTTGAGGATGCTTTACTTTTACCTGCGTAAGAATTCAGAGCTGAAGTGTTGGTAGTTATACCATCTATTTCTTTTGGTTACGTACTTTTGGCGGTCTAGTAATAGAGAAAGGAATGAAACAATCAGCCAAACAGGAGACTCCGTTAGAATATGGATACACTAGATGCATTGGAATATGCAAGGGGATGTATTCGACGCCCTTCTGGTCTGTTAATTGCAGTGAGCTAGGTAACGGTACCGGCAGTTTCATTGCTGGCCTCAGGTGTGGTTGAATAGGTTATGATTTTCGATATCAGTGGTAAGCAAACGTCTAATGGGTTGGCGAATAGAAGCAAATAAAACAGAAAAGGATGAGAGCAGATAGCTCTATTTTTCTGTCCGCCACCAGAAGCGAACTGAAGGGTAGTGTTTCGCGATTGTAGCGATTCCTTGTCGCTCACTACGATGTTAATTTGAGAGTGCGTCAGTAGGACCAAACCACCGCAGTTGCTGTTTCGCTATGTTTCATTAACACACTGTAAGTCGCTAGGCCTCCTCTTGCTAATTAAAAAATTATGTTCGTCTTTTGCAGCTTCAACTGTGAAATATGTGTGTATCTCATTCAATTTTTACCATATGGCAAAAAAAACCTAGTACAGTTCACATAACAAAATCAATAAAACCAACACTCCCGTTGCGAAACTGGAAAAAAACCAGCCAGTAAGAAATTCCACAAAACAAGCTGTAAGAAAGAAATTCCGTGAAGTTGCTGCTTATTTTTTTCTGCATTCTGTTGCAGCAATTTTCGAGCTTTCAGGTTGCCTCCCCACTCCTATGCATACCGTTATTTTCCACGTTTTTTGTTTCATGATATGCTTGCTGGCTGTTCACTTGTACATCCATTCACTTGCTCGTTTGTTTATTCATTTTCTTTTATGCTTTTATTTCGCAAGTCAATTTCAATTTTGCGCTCTCACAGTGTGTTGCGGTGGTTATTGATTTATTCCTTGTTGTTGTTATTGTTGCTGTCGCGCAAACTATGAAAATGTATAGTAGATATAGTAGATATGCATGTACGGCTGTACGCCTACAATGTTTTTCGAAGCAACAACAGCGGTAGCCAACAATCAATATAAAGCGGATGGTAAGCCGTATACTCGTACTTACTGTCACTGTGGCATCGCTTTATCCTTTCAACATCACTGGCATACACATGCGCATACTGACCAATACATACATATATGTATAGGTATTTACGTCTGTGAGTACACGTGCACGAGGAAATCCCTTTTGCAACGTTTTATCTGGAAAGTGCCAACCGCCTTTTGGTGCGCATTTTTTGCCAAATCACCGTTAAAGCGTCTCAACTCGTGCAGCATGACTCGCCTACAATGGCAACAGTGGCTAAAGTCAGTTAATCATTGTCGTCATCAAGATTGTAGTGGGTTACACATCTTGGCATATGTATGTACGTACATATGTACACTCACAGTGTCCTTTAAATGCGCTACCGAAGCTTCGCACTCTTATTTCATACTTGAGTCTCATTCTCACATCTCCTGGGATCTTTAATGATTTTTATACGTTTCAGAGCTTGCTACTAAATTCTCTTTTTTTCTGCTTATTAACTCTTCACCGGAATTTGACTCCCGCTACATACATAAATACATATTTGCGTACATGTATATTTGCACTTTCTCAGTTTGATGCTCTCTTTTTAATTTCATTGAACTTTTTTCGCACCTCCTTCCATTTCCTCTGCTTGATTTTTATGTTTAGCTAAGAGTCTTCTGAAGTATGCATATAGTACTATGCTCCTACAAACATACCCACGCATATACGCACAGGGAAAATTATCCGCAGGGAAGTTAAGAAAGGCACTAGCGACTAGTTTGCAACTAGTGGAATTTCTATTAAAAAATTTATTAGTCTGGTAAAGACTATTAATCATTCTATTTATATTTTCTCTCCAACACCGAAAATGAAAACCGTTTCACACGTTTCTGCAGGCGGTTTTCCAGCACAAAATGTGTGTAGCCGGGCATCAAAAGATGATGTAGGATGTGTATTGTGATCTTGGCTCCATTGCGCTCTCATAAATCTTTACAACAGTTTTTATGGTTCTAAAGCGCTAATGAAACCCAATACTTCCAGTGCACTATGGCCCCAATGCCTGTTTTTCTGACCAAAACTAATTACGGCTAAATAAGTAGATAATTTTAAAAAATATGAATTTTTTAGTGATTGGCATATGATTTTCCACATTTTTGTAAAAAAAACAAATTTTTTAATCCTTAACGGCCGAGCGGTCTAAAGGGGTCACTATTTAATTTGCAGTTTTATTAAAAAAGTTTCAATGCAGTTTTTTTGAATATTCGTGTGAAAGAGAAAAAATTTCACTTAGTTCTAAAAACTATTTATACAGTGGCTGTTTTTGAAAAATGTTGTCAAATTGTAGTAATTTCAATTTAAAACCTGAAAAGCCTGAATTTCTTAATTTGCCTAATGAAATTTTAAATAGCCTTTTTTTCCTCTCCTGATTGAGTTCTCCCCTCCAAACGGTAAATAGTTCATTACTGACAGTATCAAGATAACCTAGGAAAACAGACGTTTTCTCAGAAATTGCATGGAGACGCAAGCCCACAAGATATACTACTTTCATCCATGAATAACTGTATCTTAGCCAAACCTTGCCAGATTTTCCTAGGCTTATGTGAAGTTAAGATTTAAGAAAAATCTAATAATTTATTAGGTAGCAAAAAAATTAAATTTTATCACCAAAACAAAATCGGAATATTTTGTTATCGCACATTTTTAATATCTATCGCAGCTTTAGTCTTCATACTAACTTTTTTAAGAATATCTTATAATATCTTAATAACAGTAATTAAAATTTACGCTTTATATCTCACGCTCAATCGAATTTTTAATTGTACGTAGGCTTTGACTGCTGCAGAGAACTTATAGAAACGAGAAGGTGCAAACTACTCAGTGGAACGTATTTGATGAGACTGTTAACACAGCTAATAGGTTCCTACAGTGATATTTACTGATATTTACGTTTCTACAGCGATGTTACAGTCATGTTTCTAGGTTAATTGAATGGCGACATGTTAAAACAGCGGCGAATAACGTCGTGGATTCATGACATTTTGCGTTCCAAAACTTTGCACCTACTCGTTATTCTAAGTTCTCTGCTGCTGTTTGCTTACCACATAACGGCTTTTTAAAAAAACAAAGTTAGCCATGCTATGTTTAACAGTATTATCTAAAATATGGCATCAAAAAAAAAGTGTTGTTAACACATGTAAAAAATTAGTTTTAGCCACAAAAAGGGGCCCATAGTGCATCGGTAGAGGTGACACCTTTTTAAAGTTAAACTACGTTTTTTGACGTTAGGCCAAAATCCTGACGTGATAGACAAAACGGACTTCGAGACATACTCGAACCACCAAGGGGTCGCGACTTACGGTTTGAAAACCACTGCCTTAGATGATATTCCCCTTCCGTTACCTTCTGACTTCGGCTACTAATGTATGTCCTACTTTTTAACCCAAATGCACATGTAATTTCGCTTAACAGATCTCCATTGAGAGTCCGGGAAAGGGTTGTATGACTATACACACTTGGGTTGCCGCTTTCCTGGTCAGAATATCTGCCACTTCGTAAACAACATTATTCTTATTCACTAATTTAATGCCTACTTATAGTCTAGGGAAATCCTTGTAAACTTCATCCTGGGAGACAAAGCTGTCTTTCCCCGTGCTGGTGAATAGGAGCCTATTGGTTTGTAAACCTTATTCCGATGCCCTGGTCTTGAAGCCGTAAATTTATCAAATATGTCTGTACTTCGCATCGACTCAAACTGTCTTTTAATCCTTGCTCTTGGTCGACCAAACTGGTATTAAAAGGATGTGCTGCGGTGGCTGTTGTTCTCAAAGTATCGGGGATGAACACGTATGTTAGCTGTTAGAGGTTGGTTACCTTGTGCGGCGTGGATTCCACCTTCATGTTCTTCTTACAGACCGGCGCAGCATATGTCAGAATGGGTTCAGCAATGATTTTATGCGTCTGGGGTTGATGCTCCATATCCTTCACACGAATTAATGGACTACTATCTTCAATCTGAACATTCTGGTATTTATGTACTATACATATGTATGTATGTATGTACATATGTGTACTTATATATGCACATACATAGGTTCCGTGAAAATCTCGATTATGTTAGGTTGTTACGAAGTTATAATATCCTTGTGCACAAGTGCGCTTAGGAATCGCGATTCTTGAGCAACCAAACTCACACTAATACAGATGTTAGTACATACATACCCTGCAGAAAAAAATTAGCAATTGATAAAAAATTAAATTTTTAAAATTTTTTGCGGGAATTCCGGAAAATAGCCAACTTGTAGTTAGCTATGACAAACTAACTACAAGTGAGCTGTAAAGTTATGCAGGAGTAATGCAGACGTAGTCGGGAGTTTTTTTTGCTTTAAACAAGTTTCTACTTAAACATCCCCATAGAAAAATTACTTTGAATACACCTTTCTTCTACACTTCACAGATGAATTCAGAACAAATAAAATGAAGATGAAATTTTATATTACAATAGTTTACACGAAAAATTAACCTTTGTAAAAAAGTATTTTCAAGGCTCACTTTGGGGCGCTGAATATGAAAACAAACCCCAATTTTTTTTCAAAGAAGCGTTTTCGAGATTTTTTCGAAAAACGTGTTTTTTTGTACCTTTCGCAGTTATTTGTCAATATCTTTTAAACAGATCATCTGATCGACCAAAAGTGTGATTTTGTGAAAAATATAAAGTTAGAATTTTTACTCAGTGCTCCATAACATCTACACTTCTTATCCGATTTGGATGATCTTAGACTCAAAATTTACTGCAATGATTTATCTTTTACTCAAATTT
>JAPVRG010243491.1:0-10917 GCA_029783565.1 Rhagoletis cerasi
CACAGCTAAGTTATTTCTTTAAGTTTAACTGAGCATATTATCGATAATGTTTGAAAAAGGAAAAACCACCCCAGAATTGTGAAAAAAACGATGTTTAATATGTGCGCCGGGTATTTAATGTTCGGTTTCACCCGAACTTAGACTTCTTTACTTGTTAATTAATGCCATTTTTTACAAAACAGGATATATTTCTTTAGATTTTAATTTAAAATATATTTATAACTTATGTACATTCACAACCTCCGTTTTTTAACTCCTTATCACAATGAGTTTAGCATATAAGAATCTCTAAAATGTGGCAGATTGGCATCGTCTCCATTTACAGGAAACAGCCGCAGATTTCTGATCATTTCCGGAACGACCGCAGTGTGGACACAACTCATCGGGTGGCTTTTTCCAACGTACGAAATACGTTTTATGCACGACTGCATGAATCTTTGATTTCGGCTTCGAATAGTTTGGATTTTTATTGAACCAACGGAGAAAATTTTTGCGTCTTTTTGCTTTCGATTTCTTACCATCCACTAAAGGTGATAATTTATCTTGCTTTACAATTTGTTGCAAAGCACCATTGTCATCATTTATCCATGTAGCGTGTTGCTCCAACGTAACTGTGTCGTGCAAAGAAGACTGCAGCGCGCCAGCAATCACCGGCAGTGACTGTGGACTAACTTTGGTTGGTGAATTTAAAGGACTGCCGAAAATGCGCGTGTCCACTTGATTATTGTTTTTTGCCCCAATTGATGCTACATTCTCGTTGGTGCGCGCTGGCTTGGCGCTTAAATCTAGCGGTGTTTCCGTGGCATTTTTGCTCGGTTGTATTGTTATTACTTTCCCTGGAACTCTCTGTTTGCAAAACATACCAGAAATCGTTGTGCGCGATTCAAATACTTCGGGTTTCTCATTCACACGCCAACAATGCGCTAGCGGACACCTAAGGAATGAAGTAGTTCTGCCAGCAATCCCACTACTCGTATCAACTGTCTCTAACTTCTTCTCTGCAATTGCCGTTGGCAACACGCGTCTGTTTCTTTGGCACGGAAAGTAACTCAAGAAGCCTCTTCTTTGCTCACGTTCCTCCATTGTATTGCACTCTTCTTCGGCAATCGTATCCATCGTTTGCTCGTACCCCCAATGGGCTGCAGGAATTTTCACCAATATGTAATAATCATTGACCAGACAAATTTCGGAAACACGTTTTGGTCTTGCAGGGTTCGTCAGATTGAAGAAGTCTTCCACATTGGCACCTTGGTAGGCAATGAAGTCGCCTCGTGCTAGTAAATCCTCAGGCAAACGATAAAAGCTGTGACTGTATGCTGAGTCTGGTGTGTTGGTTGCAGAAATGCTGCTGCCAGTACTCAAAGTGCTTCTATTATGTGGCACAAATTCATCATTGCAATCTTCCAAAAAGAGTGGTCCATTTCGTATAGATGAATGCGATCTGTTCGTTGGATAATTGTACGCGTACCTTCGCTTCGGTTCAACGCTTTGGATTTCGCGGCAGTGAACATGCTTTCTGGACGTTGAGTTGCAGGGAGCAGATGAAACAAGGCGACTTTTTTGTATATTCCTCTGCATTGACATTTTCTAATGAAACAAAACAGAAAGTTTGCTGTTAAAAAAAAGACAAAAAAATAAAGAAATTTAATAAGCTGTGGCAAGGCGAATTTATACAAGGTGGTGTTGGGAAGGCAGCTGACTTTTTCGCCGTGGTGAGCGTTACGTCAAAATGATGTGTTTGTTATTTGACAAAACGGGTTCCGTATAATTTGTTAGTGTAATTTTTTACTTATATACGGCTAACACCACCTTGTATTATTGCACCATGAGCTGTGGCATTCAATGATGTATGCGCATTAGAGCGTCTCGCCTTACAGGCAAAAAAAAAGGGTCGCCGTACACCCGCTCATATGAAGTGTTTTTGGAAAGCATTTAATAAAAAATTGTTTTTTTTTAGACAACCCTAGTAGTTGCCCAACTACATTTTTCTTCATATCTCCGGCATTTATATACGAAGTGTTTTTGAAATGCATTTAATAAAAAAAAATTTTTTGGGCAACCCTAGTAGTCACCCAACTACACTTTTCTTCATACCTTCGGCATTTATAGTCGGATTTTAAAATGTGAAACATCAAAGTTTTTGTCTCGAGGAGGGGGCTTTTCCTACGGAAGTTCATTGACCTCATGTGCTCCATTGTGGTACTTACCCACCAGTTCTCAATTGCTACCACCCTAACGTACCGCCCTAATGACAGTAAATTAAAGACCGTCAAAATCCATTAATCTTTTGCGAAAGAATTATTTCGATTAATTCAGTAGAAACCGAAATAAAACACATTTTATTTTTAGTTCCAAACCATACGGAAAACCCCAACTTTTTTTTGTTTTTTTTTTATGGAACACATGAAGTCAATGAACTTCCGTAGGAAAATACCCCTCCTCGAGACAAAAACATTGGTGTATCACACTTTAAAGTCCGACTATAAACGCCGAAGGTATGAATAAAAATGTAATTGGGAGACTACTAGGGTTGACCAAAAAAAAAAAAATTTTTGTATGAAATGCTTTTCAAAAACACTTCATACGAGCGAGTGTACGGTGAACGGTTTTTTCGATACGGTCTAATGTGCATATATAAACTGCATATTTATTAAATTATGTAAATATATGTATGTACATATGGGCATTTCCATCATGTCCAACGTGAAGTCGTACACATTCAGACTGAAAAAAAAACCATCATGTAACAGGTTTTTTTTATGTTGACAATAGGCTAAGCTTAAAGCTCTTAATTAGCCCTATAACTGATGCTCAGGTTGATTTTGGGCAACTCTTCGTTTTCAAGATAATTACTTTACCTTTTGACTTCAGCGCCACCTAGCGGTTCCATTTTTGGAAAGCTATGACTCATTATGTTTCAACTACATGGGCTTTCTGCTTACATAACCAGTAGATATATATTACAAAAAGCAGTCAAATTGGTCCATAAATACGTTAGGTGTATGACTTTTTTTTTCTCGGTAGACCTTCCGGTGGAAACGCCCATTTGCTAAATTAATGTTTCGGATTTTTAAAGCCATTAACCCTTGGTTATTGAAAATTCGTGGTTTTGGTCAAGAGCAGCTGCGATTCTTTTCCAACTTACGACCTTATACTGATTACACAAATAGAAAAAAATGTATTTCCTACGTGTAGTTTTCGAGATATCGCCACATAGCGGTTTATAATTAAACAGCATGGAATCTGAAGGCCTCTATGGCTGAAAGCTAATGAGCGAGCGCCGCCTACTCTGGTCTATCAGTTTATTCAGCCCATTCAAGGCTCTGAGTCATAGTTGCTTTTATAACAAAGGTATGTAGCACCTCTGATTCATCCCCCATGGATTTCAGATCAATCAATCGTTCAACGTTTCTTTTAAATATCCTTGAAATATTGATTGAAAAAGGGTTCCTAGGAGTGTTTGTCCTTAGATGCCTAGTGTAAGGGCAAATATGTAGGTAGAATCGACTCTAAACACGAAGAGTAGAACCCCATGTAGAGGGACTTCGCGATCGGTGCTTTCCTCGATATCGAGTGGGCTATTATTATTAGGGTCGTCCTCCCATAGGCAGTCGTAAACTTCCTAAATAAACTCGGCATTGGAATCGAGCTTGTTCTTCAGAGAAAAGGCAGTAAAGACATCCCGCAAGCTATCCCGGAAGTCAAACATATAGGAAAGGGTAAAAAATGCATCAATAGCCTCACATATATTGTTATAGGAAAATCATTGTCAAACGCTAGGACCGTCATTAAACCAGTTTTATTTGTATGATGCCCTCTTGTGGTGGAACGTCTTATATCGACTACAATTGCAATCAATGGCTCCCCTAGGACCACCCCTACTCGATATATGTATGTACATACATAGCAGGTAAAACTACGGTGGCGAGGCGTTGGCTATAATTTTACTTATATACCTATATAGGCACTACGGAATTTTTAAAAGCTTTGAGTTAATCACAACTTTAGCGGACCATTGCATACCGATGCTGGGTCCCTCTGGTACCTTCACCACTCATACTCCTTCAAGGGAAGATTGAAGGGAACGCAATTATGTATCTACGAATTGATATAATTTGGATGGAAAGGTAGATGGCGGTGTCCTCTGCAGGGAACTCTCGATTAATCTAGAATTAAGGCTACCAAATCACTGCGGTGTTTTCCAAGCGTAGATAGCTACTATAAAAGTAGCATAGGAGTGGACGCGGACAATTAAGACCCTTGGGTCTTGTATCGTACGTTCGAAAATAGTCAAGGAGTTTCCGATATCCCTCTCGGCGGTGTCAGAATACTTCTCTATCAAACTCAAATGGATTCCAGGCCAAAACAATAACGCTCTTGAAGATTTGTCGTCAAGTTAAAAAGGGGTGGTAGCTACACATTTGGTCTGCTGCTACAAGGAAGGGCGTCTTGTCAGCTCAGCGAGCGATGAACGAAAACTTTGGAAAGAGATGTGGCTAACGAGTAGGTTGGAGGCGGTCTACGGAACCCTTACAGCTAAACAAAGTGCATTTATCGATACTGATGGAAATCTTAACTGGCCATACTGTAGCAGCTGCATGGAAGACAATGTGGAGGAACCATCTCAACATATTGGGCTCACTTCTTCTCTCCTAATAAGGTTTCGCGAACACATATGTACATATGTAGATGTGAGTAGCTCGCGGAACTTTATTATGAGTACGCAGCGTGTCTCTATTACAAACACATAAGACCCTGGTTCGATCCTCCCACGTTCTTTACCAGTTCTGTCTATCTCCTTATCCAATCCTTCCACCGTGTCACAAATTATCATTTATTAATGACTAAATTCATTCTACTCCGACTAGGTATACTGTCTTTTCCAGCAGCAAGACTATTAATGTAACTCTTTGCAGTAAATAATACCAATTCTAAAACTTTTTTTTTTTTGATTAATCTCTAGAATTTTGTGAATTACGTATCTAGTATACATATGTATGTATAAAACCCATTCAATAAAACTATTTCCATAAGAAACCAACGTCCGCCATTGAGTAATCCATTTTGGGCGTTCTCTGATCAAACAACTTATCTAAGCTATTCATTTTATGAAGAGACTTGTCTAACGTGCTTCGTTGTGGAAGAGGGAGGAGCATATAAATATACATACATATGTACATAAACATGTACTTCGTTTTTACATAAGTACTCAAATAACACTCAATAAATACCACACCTACTAAAAACACTCAATTTAAATATATTTTAAGAAATATTGCATACTTATAGGCGATTGCATGATGCACTTGTTAATCACGATCAAACTGCCACACGCAATGATTGACTCAGGCGGTTGAACTTTTCAAAATGTTGCATTTCTCCTTAGGTTGTCGGTTTAATTATTTTATGGATTTATTTATTTGTTTAACTACGATAATTTCACAGACTATGTACACACGACTGCTGTTGTTTGTAATATTATTACCGCTTTTAGCTGCCACTGCAGTGAATAATCCACACAAAAACAAAAAACGAAAAAAACTTGAAATAAATTCATGTTGCCGCAGCGACATTGAAGTAACAGTACCAATGCCAACAAAACACCATCAGCACCCACACACACACACACACACACATGTTCCTCGATAACCCAGTTGGCAAAATGAACAGTCGGCACTTCTTATTGATCTTTTAAAGTGAGGGTTTCCGTGCTTGATTCTTTACTCCTGTTTTATGCAAATTTAATTATACAATTTTTAATGTTTTAATTTTTTTTTTTAAATTACATGCTGTGAAAATACATGAAAAAGTCCTATTTTTTTAATTCAAAAAAATTGCAAAATTTCAAAAACGGTGACACTTTTACCTGCAAAAATGTTTGCTCATCAGGGAGCTCACCCCTCCCCCCACCTACCTTCTCCTCAAGTTGGCAGGATACTTCTGGGACACCCTGTATAGAAATACATACGTATTACCGCACAACAATGTGGAAAATAAACTTTTTTATGACAAAATCGAATATTTTGTAAACAAGGAAAGCTAGCGAAATAAATTTAGAAGTATTTTTAAACTGCATAACTGAAATGGAGAATTCAGGACAAATAGTCTCATTGGCTTAAAAAAAATACCGAATCTTTTGGATGACCTTGAAAAATGGATGGTTTTCACTTTTCTTCCTTTTTTTGACTTTTAATAAAATTTTAAATGTACTATGTTTATGCTTTTCTTGTATCAAGGAACCCATTTCCATGGTCACAAAAACCGGAAAACACATTTTTAGAATAAAGGGGAAAATCAAACATTTTACTTTTAAAGGTCGTTTTTAAGGTCAAAGTAATTGTTTATTCATATAGACCTTCAAAATTACCTTTAAAAGTAAAACTTTTAGTACTTTTTCTTCTTTTTGCCTAAAAACAGCAAAACTCTGAACCAAAGCGGAGAAATCTGTGATAATTTCCAACGGAAAGCTTCTGAAGAGCGAAAACATTGGAGAAATATTCTTGAAAGCAACGATTTAAAAACTTACGCAACAAAATTTGGCTCCAAGAGATCATAGCGCGTCAATCAGTGACAAATTCTTGGACATTTTTTGGAATTTGCTGAAATTTTTAGTCAAATTTTATCTTGTAATGAAGTCTGATTTCGAACACATTTCTTCAAAACTGGTATACCCCAACAAATATTTCTCCTCAAATTTAAAATGAAGAGCGGTGAAAGCGAAGAATAAATTAGATTATTGCCCGATGAAATTTTGTTTGACTCATATGGAAAACGCTAAATTTGACGAGGTCAGAAGAGTTGCAAAGTAGAATTTTCCATTCGAATTAAGGTTAGGTGGATTTTCCTTATTTTAACAATTCTAGTAAAAATTTGGCTCGTTTAGTAACTACGGCACTGGACATGTCTACTCTGATTATTTTCTTTAGTTGCTATCCAGTGCTTTGAAAACACACTTTCTCAACTATCTGCAGAAGTCAGAGCTAACAATTCGAAGAACATCTTATAGTTTTCAAAAAGGTCTTATTAAAAAAAACCCTGCCCGAAGACGTTTACTCAGATGTAGTACTTATCAATTTGCAGACTGGGAGTCACACACAGGCACACACATATGAATATTCACATGTGCGCTCAATCTACATACGTCACACAATCGCGCTACACAACCCTGTTTACATGCATTCGTATGAGGTAATTGGGTGTGCTGTACATGTAAACAACCAACTACTCCCCGGCCGCAAAGTGCAGTTGAGTCCATTGGCACTGTTTTGATATTAAAAATTTTGTTATATGGTTTGAATGGTTGATGTGTGTTTATGTATTTTCACCGCAGTGGCTGGATTTTTCACTTCAATATTTATTTTGCTACGTACGAACGAGTCTACTACGAACGAGTACTTCAATTTGATGGCTCTTATTTCCTGCGCTCACGAAACTCGACTGAAATTTGTTGAATTCTTGGCGCTTTACAAAGCTCTCAATATACAGGTACATGTATGCACGTGCATAACAATTTCTATTTTATTTTTTATAGTCGATTTTTAGGCGGCATAGATGCAACCAAAGTTACCAGGTGTATGTACGGCCATATGTTTGTGTTTATTAATGAAATTAAGGCAAAATCAGGCAAAGAAAATTTTTTTCGTGAAAATGTTAAAGTAGGTACATGCCTAAATATGTTTCTATGTACATACATCTAACGATTACACTCAGCGTCTTATTTGTGTATTCCCTTATTTGATTTTATTATTAATTATCGCTTCGAATTTATCGCTAACTAATAACTGTAAGACTGTCACAATAAATTGTCAGCTATTAAAGTTCGTAGTGTTCAGCAGCACTGCTATTAAGTAGTTAGTCGAAAAAAGGAAAGCAGCAAAACTAGTACATACAAATACACATCATAGCTTTTATGATAGATATGACAATACCGTCACATTGTCCCGAAAATAATTTTTACTGAAGATGCCAGTAAATATTAGATACTCAATGTTCTTAACTAGAAAGGCAGTTTTTCTTGGATTTTTTTTTATTCATGCATATCCTATAAAACTGTAGAAGTGCCACTAAAATGAAAAAATAAAATAAAATAAAGTTAAATAAAATGTTGTTAGCTGTAAAAACTCCCCGTTTCTATAAAAAAAAGAATTAGTGTACCTGGGCCGCGCTATGGAAGTTAAACTACTCTTGGTTAACTTCTTAATCCTTCCATAATCCTGACAGTTTTATGTTTCGATCTACTGAA
Source organism: Rhagoletis cerasi (assembly GCA_029783565.1). Lineage (NCBI taxonomy): Eukaryota > Metazoa > Arthropoda > Insecta > Diptera > Tephritidae > Rhagoletis > Rhagoletis cerasi. The sequence continues at coordinate 8,243 of JAPVRG010243491.1, forward strand.
CTTAACACACATACATGTGTAACATAAAATAACATAACATACTTAATACTGGGATGAGTAATTTTAATTGATTATTTATTATTTACTTTATTCGCTGATCAATCAGAAATAAAATTTATTTGTGATTTGCTTCGCTTCGCTGAGGTGAGGTGAGTTTAGATGAGCTGAGGTGAGTTGTGCTGACTTAAGTTGAGTTGAGGTGAATGGAGGTGAGTAGAGTTGAAGTGAGGTGTGTTTAACCTTCCTATACCCGCGTTAATTTTTGTAACACATATACCCGCGCACGGTCTCACAGACCGAAAGTTCAAACTACATAAAATATTAGTTTTTTGAAACAAAACTAAAAACAAATTATTATTTTTCAATCTCGTAGATGCAATAAAAAAATAAAACTACGCATTAAATTTGTATTCACTTATTTTATTGATTTTAAGTGATTAACAAAAAAGCGATCAAAATCGATAATTTTTTCTTAAGTACTACAAAAACAAAACAAAAACATTTTTTATTTAAATAAATCAAAATAAGTTATACTAACTTAAAAACACTTCTTGGACAATACATAAATTATAAATTATATTAGTTTTTAGTCTTGAAAAAATAATCAGGGCATATCGCAATTCATTTTTAACTTCACAAAAAATTACACATATACCCGCGTCGGTCTCACAGACCAATTTTTATGAAATTCACCAACACGCCTGTCTACTTCAGAAAGCGTCAAATGTACTTCAGAATAGTCAGTTTTACTTCAGAAACAGTAAAATGTACTTCAGAATAGTAAATTGTACTTCAGAAAACGTAAAATGTACTTCAGGATAGTTAATTGTACTTCAGAAACCGTAAAAAGTATTTCAGAAACTGTAAAATGTTCTTCAGAATAGTCAATTGTACTTCAGAAACTGTAAAATGTACTTCAGAATAGTCAATTGTACTTCAGAAACCATAAAATTTACTTCAAAAACTGTAAAATGTACTTCAGGATAGTCAATTGTACTTCCGAAACCGTAAAATTTACTTCAGAAGACGAAAATTATTATGTACATATTGTAATTATTTAAATATTAGGTATATATAATAGTAATAATTTTAAATATATTTTCTTTTTAATATATTTTCCATTGAACATTCTGCCACTTTTCACCTAGATGCACTATCTTTATTTGATATGCCAGTTGGAACATAATTTAAATGTGCATTAATAAATTAATTGTTTCATTCTTAAATAAATAAACATTGCGAACAAACTAATGTACTTGTAATTTTAAAATATATTAAAAAGTAGATATATTTAAAATCACTATAATATATATACTATTTAAACAATTACAATTTCTACGAATTTTCGTCTTCTGAAGTACATTTTACGGTTCCTGAAGTACAATTGACTATTCTGAATTACATTTTACGGTTTCTGAAGTAGAATTGGCTATTCTGAAGTACATTTTACACTTTCTGAAGCACAATTGACTATTCTGAAGTACATTTTAAGTTTTCTGAAGTACAATTGACTATTCTGAAGTACATTTTACACTTTCTGAAATAAATTTGACGTTTTCTGAAGTACTCTTGGAAAAGGTGTAGTGCAAACGCCAAATCAACACTAATATAGAGCTTGCAAGAAAAGCGGAAGCTAGCAGTAAATTCAACTTTATAGAGTTTCTGGGAAAAAAAAAATTTGCGTAAAATCATTTTCTCGGTCTCACAGACCAACGCGCGGGTATAGGAAGGTTAATGAAGGTGAGTTGAATTGACGTTAGATGAGTTCAGGTGACTTGAGGTGAGTGGAGGTGAGATGAAGTGAGGTGAGCAACATGACTATAACAAAATATGTATCTTAATCTTCAGTTCTATCTACATATATCTTTGTCTCTTTATCTTTATCTCTGTCCCTCTCTATCACTATCTGTATATATTTTCTTTATATTTATCTTTACCTTCATGTTTATCTTTATTATTTTCACTGTCTACACATTCAACTTCAGCTTTATCCTTATATTAAGCATTTAAATTTTCCTCCGTCTTCATATTTGTCTTTATCTTTACCTATCTTAATTTTTATCTTTTATCTTTGTCATTATCTTTTCCTTCATCTATATATATATGCATTTCAGGGACCAAAAATAACTGTTATCTCGAATTTACAAATTGAAAACGTTGCCCGAATTCTGAAATTTAAGGAAAAAGTTGTTTCATAGCAGTTATTAGATGATAAATATTTTTTACATCGCCGGTAATAGGTAAGTATGTTGATGAAGATGGAGATGGAGATGGAGATGGAGATGGAGATGGAGATGGAGAAGAACATAAAGATGATAAAAATAAAAGCGAGAGACTGAAATAACTCTTATCTGACAACGTAAAAATAAACGTTGATCAATAACTGTAATCAAGCAAGGTAAAACGTAAACGTTGGGCTATAACTCTTATCGGTGAAATAAAAAATATTTCCCATCTAATAACTGTTATAGAGCAACATTTTTTCTACAAAAATTATAACTGTTATGTCCCTGATGCATTTATGTTAGAGTTGTGTCGTTCACGAACTACATCGTTCATTGAACTAGTTCACTTGATGAACTAAGTGAACTAGTTCGCAATTCTAAATGAACGATTTGTGTTAGAATTGCCATAGTCCAGAAAATTTTACCAATCCACTTATTTTGCATTACATT
>JAPVRG010243494.1:0-11055 GCA_029783565.1 Rhagoletis cerasi
CTGCTCAGGTATGAGTTCAACCTGTTGCAGTAGCCAGAGCGTAGTTAGGCTATTGTGGTCCTTGTCTCCCGAGGCAGACGAAGCTCCGACTCGTCAATGTCCGGTGGTTGTGTTCCCAGAACGGCATTCACAGGCCGGGAGTCTACGTAACTTAAGACTGATTCCCTGTGAATGTCGTTCAGGGTCTGTCGGTAAGCAGTCGGGTCCAGAGGTTGATTTATGTACCTCTGGACTTCGTCAGTCAGTTCGTATAGGTGCCTCCTGACATGCCTAGGCGAGGGCTCCTCTGCAAGCAGTTGCCTGTTAGGGTGACCGCGTCTGTGGCTCCCTGCCAGGAACTGCTTGCAGAGCATTGTGTTGTGCTCCCTGATTGGGAGCATTTTTGCCTCTTCGTGTAGGTGGTGTTCAGGCGACATCAGAAGACATCCAGTCGCTGTCCGTAGTGCAGTGTTTTGTACTGTCTGTAGCTTCATCCACTGAGTCCGACTAGTCCCAGGCGACCACACTGGCGCTGCATAGTTTAGAACCGGCCGGCCAATTGCCTTGTATGTTGCCAACAACGTTTCTTTGTCTTTGCCCCAGGTGCTGCCGGCTAGCGACTTGAGGACCTTGTCAACAAAGTACAGAGCCGCAACAATGTTTTTTTGATAATGTATTAATCATTTGTTGGAGCCGGAAAAATCGGATCACTGCAACATATAGCGCCCATACAATCGATTGTTCAGACATGAAATTTTGAGTTAAAATTCCTCCATTTATGCAGCTAGGAATATTATTTTCACTTATTATCAACAAAGATTTCACACCGAAAATAACAAAGATTGGGTCACTAAAACCTATAGGTCCCATACAAATGATTGTTCAGATATGAAAATCGAAGAAATGAGATTTGCAAATGCTATTATTTGAGATGTTTGCTACCAACTACCAAAGGATTAACATTATTCCTTGCTTGCTGAAAACCATCGACGGCGTAGAATGTCAAACGTATAGAGAAGTATGATTTAAACTGGGCTTACTTGAGAATGGTCAGCATGTCGATCGACAACAAAGTCCTTTGCCAACTCGGTATGCCAGCAGCGACACGAAATAGAAACGCTATGCAAGACAGAGACTTGATGTGAGAAGAGCAGTTTGATGTAAATCAGCTGGAACATTTTGTTGAAAAGCAATAAGAGCTTTTAGCTGTGCATTAGAAAAAAGCTCATCATAAAATCATGCAACGTGTAATCAAATTAAAAAAAAAAAAATACTGTCTCAATTTAAACGCAACGCGCGCAGGGTATTTCTAGTTTGTAAAAAAAGATACAATTAATTTTGTAGTGACATTTTCAATATCTCAATACTATCGACAGGAGGCATGAGCTGAAGTTATCACTGCATACCAAACTCTCTTCGAAAAACGGTCAAGTTATTCTCTACAGATACATACGTGTTATTTAAATTTAAAAAATTAAAAAATAAAATTATTGGAGTCGTTTAAGTCACGATAAATAAGTTTTTATAATAAACTCATTCACTGTTAATTCACTAAAATTTGTAATACTGTTATTGATCTATTGAAATTATATATTGGATTAATAACGGTACCTTTTTAAAAATATGGTTTTTTAACTAGTTTTAGATGGCTGAACTTGGATATAAAACTCTTTTACTTAGAACTTTTCTAAAAAGTTTGCACTTTTGGTGAAAATTTGTGGAATTTTTCTAATTTTTGTACAAAGACTGAGTATAAAATTCGATCAAATATTGAAATACACGCTCAAATTATAGTATATAGTAGTTATAGTATATAGTATACTAGCTTTTACCCGCGGGTTTCACCCCATTTTTCCATATACTTGCAGTTGTTTTTATATAGTTAAATTTTATAGAAATGCATTTACTACAAACAGTTTTTGTATAGTACACTTATGCAGTATAAGTTTTTATTTTATATTTTTCGTCAAGAGATTTCAAATCGCACCTGCAGCATACCTTTCTAGTTTTATCAAAATCGAACCACAAATACTCCATCGCCATCTGGCGGATCAATTTTTCGTAAAAGTATTTCTTCTTTCTGATCCATAACTAAAGCTCTCTTTGCTTCACAAAATGTTCCAGCTGATTTGCATCAAACTGCTCTTCTCAAATCGAGTCTCTGTCTTGCGCAGATAGAAATGTCTCGTGTCGATGCTGGCACACTGAGTTAGCATATTCCTTTGTCCTTGATTGCCATGCATAAGCCCTCAATCAATATTAGAGCTCCATTGAAAATACTGCCCGAACATTCCTGATCTGGATCGGTCACACGTGCTTGTCTTAGAATGTCTTCACTGAAGTCCTTGCGATACATTTCCCACAGTTCTCGAGGATTCGATGGTGCGCATATTGTTAAAATTATCGCAAACAAAATTCGTATTTGCTTTGTATGACACGGAGTGAAGCTTAGGTCAGGGCTGTGTTTCAATGCATGATTTCTCTATACGTTTGGCATTCTACTCCGTCGACGGTTTGCAAAGCTAAGAATAATGTACATTAGCACTCGGCGTTATTTGGATAAACAGTGTGCACATATCCAGAAGCATCGGACCAATATATACCAGGGAGAATTGCCTCAGTTTCCTTCTATTGAACTTCCTTGCCAATGAGTACCACGTTTAATATGTTCAAACTAAATATTTCTTAACACTCTTTCGTTTGACATCCATATTTTCAAACTTAACTTTTGAAATAGGTGGCAATCCTATTTAAAATATAGCTAAAAACCTTCTCGCTGAACAAACCGCCAGACACTCATATTTTAACATTGCATATAACTTGTGTATAATTTAATTAAATTTGACTTTTCAAACTGGTGGCAACTCTTTAAAAAATATAGCTACGTACCTTCTGCTTGCAGAGGCGAACCGTTCAACATCCATATTTTAATATTTCATATAACTTGTCTATAATTTAATTCAATTTGACTTTTAAAACAGGTGGCAACCCTATTTAAAATATAGCTAAGAACTTTCTCCTCTCCGAGGCGAAAACGCGGGTGTCCGCGTTGCCACAATGGGATGTACGTTATTAAATTTGACTTTTTGAACAGGTAGCAACCCTGATTAAAGTATAGCTAAGAACCTTCTCCTCTCCGAGACACAATCGGTTGTACGGCATTGACGTTATAAAGTAATAAACAAACAGACATTCACATTTATATATATTAGAGTGGTTCAAAAAAACACTCTTTTTGGAAATTCACAAACGCTACCTCAAAATATTGTTATTTGGGATAAAAAAAGAGACACGTATTTTTTTGTTTTGAAAACGAACTTTATTTAGAGGTCGCGCTGGTCGTTTTTTAAAAAAAAGTAGATGCTCTCATTTTTTTATTTTCGTGACATGTTAAAGTGCAGCTAAAAATTTTGTTTTTACATGTAATTATTGTAGTATTATTGGAGATTATTCCCTAAATTACATGTCTGTATTGGACAGTTATAACGGGCCTGGCGCCCGAAAATATGCTTTCGAGGAGGGAATGCTGTAATTAAAACGTTGATACTGAACATTTTACGCACTACAACGAGTTAAAACTCGACATCAGGCTGTTTCTAAGATCGCTGATTACGAATCTGAAGTCAACTTTTCAAAATTAAAAATGGCGGATCCAATATGGCGACCTGGTACTCGTTTTAATTTTAGTAGTTTTTTAAAAATTTTATAGCCATATTGGAACCGCCATTTTGAATTTAAGAACTTATTTCAGATTCGTAGCCAGCGACCCCAAAACCCCCAAGTGCCGAGTTTCGAACAAATCCAGTAATTTTTTTTTTAAATTTACGCCATTTTGAATCCGCCATTTTGAATTTAGAAAAACTGACTTCAGATTCCTAATTAGGAATCCCAGAAACCCCCCGGTAACAAGTTCCAACCCATGAAAATGCTTAAAACGTTCAGTATTGACGTTTTAATTTTAGTAATTTTTTTGAAAAACTGATCGTCATATTGGATCCGCCATTTTGAATTTTAAAAAATTGATTTCAGATTCGTAATCAGTGACCCCAAAAACTCCCAAATGCCGAGTTTCGAACAAATCCAGTAATTTTATGAAAAATTTATCGCCATTTTGGATCCGCCATTTTGAATTTTGAAAAACTGACTTTACATTCCTAATTAGGAACCCCAGAAACCCCCCGGTAACAAGTTCCAACCCATAACAATGCTTAAATCGTTCAGTATCAACGTTTTAGTTTTAGTTATCTCTTTTCGAAAGCATATTTTCGGGCACTGGGCCCATTCTAACTGTCCAAGAAAGGCATGTAATTAAGGGAATGTTCCCCAATAATACCAGAGTAGTTACATGTAAAAACAATATTTTTAGCTGCATTTTAACTTGTCACGAAAATACAAAAATTGAGAACATCAGCGTTTTTATAAAAAACCGACAAGCGCGACCTCTAAAAAACCTTTTTTTTTGAAAATAAAAATATATGTTTCTCTTCTTTTATCACAAGGAACAATAATGAGGTAGCGTTTATGAATTTCAAAAAAAAAAAAAAAATTTTGAACCACTCTAATATATATAGATAAAATCTAAAATTTTTGATTCTGAAAATTGAAGAATTATTTTTCACACCAATTTTGGCAGTTCAGTAAAAGTTTCGATGCTTTCGAATTAAAGGGAATTTCGCTATTGCTTTGTCAAAAGTTGACCACATAAAAATGTACTGTATGTACATATTCCTGTTAGTAAGTACCTGTATTTCGGGCCATCATCACCCAAACTCAATTTATCGAGTGAAGCCTCCAGACGTTTCTGTGCATCTTTGATTTCCAACTCGCTGACACCACCAGTTAGACCGTTACTACGCTTGGCGCGAGCGTGAGTCTGTGTGAAAGAAATAAAATAGAAGAAAAAGTATTTAAAATTCAGTTGATTAGAGTATAATACAACTTAAATTATTAATAAGTATATAAGCGGCAGAGATAATAGGTATTTCAAATAAAAATACATACAAAATACGTATTTGTATTTTGTATTAAAATACTTTTTTACAAGAGTATTTTGTATTTGTATTTTAAATATTTTTTAGGCAGTATTTGTATTTTGTACTTTAAAATTATTTTTGTCTTGATTATTCATCATATCATAAAGTTTTCCTTTACAACACTGTCAGTAATTTTTATTTTTGAAATTTGCAAATTTTCTTACTTTGATTACCAAAAATGTAAGGTCATGCAAACTGCAACACAAAAATTGACGCAAGACGCCGCCGCAATTTGGCTTTTTTTTTTGCTAACGCTGTTGTGCATTTATTTTCCATAAAAAGTGGGTTCGACGATTTTTTTTATATGCAAGATAATTTACCTTTAACAAAAAATTTACAAAAATCAACGGTACTACTACTTCAAACGTGCACTAAAATTGAATGGGCTATGAAACTGCATATTCAAAATCTTTCTTAGAAATCTAACTAAAAATTTTGAATGTTTTACGAAAGTGTATTGCATTTTTTTTTTAAATATTGCACAAAGTTTAAAATCTAGACTTATACTGGTTTTGTTAAAGAATAGATTGTATTTTTATGAAAGAAGTAATTTTTAAGCAAAAAATAAAACCGACTTCAATTCTCATATGAAAATGTAGGTTAAGCGTTAATTTCTTCATGATCCAATGATCGGAACTAAACCAAATTAGTATGGGACTACCCTTGAGGTATCACCTTTCCGAGTTATCGAAAACGGTTCACGTGATTTAAAGTTATCGGAAAGGTGGTACCTCGAGGGTGGTCCCATACTAATTTGGTTTATGTAGTTCCGATCACTGTATCATGAATAAATTAACGGTTCTACAAGATTTTTTTATGAGAATTGAGTTCTGTTTTATTTTTTGTTTAAAAATCACATATCTGATAAGGGGATTATTTCAGAAAAAATTATATACGTGAAAAATAAGTTTAGAGAAAAAACGCCTTTGCTTTGTTCATGGATTAAGATAAATTTTTATGCTTTTCTGATTTTTAGATTTTTGTATCTTAGATACTTATAAGTATGTACATAAGTATTTGGGAGCAACGTGTTCGTATAATTTTTTTTTTTAATTATTTTTCATTGTGAAATTCCCAGTTTTCGGCTACATTTTTATTTTGCTTCTAATAATTGTTTTTTTTTTTTAATATCAACGTATTCCCCTTTGCTTTCTATTTAGTATGCAGATTCATGCATCTAATGAGTTGAGTATTTACGCTTTTGGCAAAAAATTGCAAATTTCTAGTTCATTAGTCACAACTCGTTGGGTTGCTGGCCATATGTATGTATATGCAAGTATATATAAACATGGATGTACTCATGGCCAACAATAATTTGCTGACAGCCGACAATTCATCACATATAGAGGTTGAATCACATCAGTTTAATGAAAACAAATGATTGTCATTGTTACATTCATTGTTCTTTCCACATACGAAAAAGATTTAAGCAAATCTTTAAAAAGATTAAATTCAATGCAAAATATTTAATCGCTAAAAACAAATACATAAAGTAAAATAAGTAGAAAAAATTGTTGTTGATTCGGCGAATGTAATTTTATCGCAGTAAACTTTCAAATTTGTATTGAAGATCGACAGTTTACTGTAGAATAGGAGTTAACTCAGTGAAAACAGCCCTTAAAGGCAGAGCTTTCCTGGGGTCTATTCAATTAATATCCCATGAAAACGTATATAACATAGATTCCTGCTCCGACGCCATGGTCAGCCTTCTGCGTGTCGCTTTTCACTTGGAAGGTGGAGTAGTTCGTCTACTATGGACCATAATAGAGGGGAGATTAATGCACCCTGCATTCATTCTTTCATAGCTAAGTATCTGACTATTTCCTGTCGTAGAGTGGATGCAATGTTTCTGAATTTAAGGACCCTGGCTATCCCACGGCATGTGGTTACGTCGACCCCTCTGCGACGGACGCAATTGTCTATTATAGAGGGCTCCGTGTCATCGAAACCACCTTCTACGTGCAGGAAGCAACCTATCGCCACCTCTTTATTATCTGTGGACTTCTTAATTTTCCTTGTGAAACTCTGATTATTATGGATTGTAAATCTTCCTGGTATATTTGTTGCTACGCCAACGGTTTCCTGTTAGAAAACTATCCCTGATATGTCTGTCTATGATTCTTTTCATGGTTTTTACTAAAAATTGTAGTAGAAAAGACGTAAGACTGATGGGTCGGTATGATTTTGGTTCGTCTGCTGGTTTCGCCCTACCTAGGGGATATATCGGTCATCTCCTGCCATTGTAGCGAAAGGATCCTCGCAAATAGTATGACCTGAAAAGCGGTATTAAAAATAACAGCTGATGGGTATTGAGATGAGCTGGGTTGATGTCCTCTCCAGGTGCTTTGAAGGACGCTGAAGCAGATATAGCCTACCTTATCCTATCTTCATCGAACAGTGGGGTTTTTTATCCCAGTCTACGAGTGGATGGTTCTTGTTGTGTTCAGCGGTAAGCAATCAGAAATATGCACTTCAGCTAGAAAGTTTGGAGATGCCTTGCAACTGTTCGTGATGATTCACCGACACGTCTTTATGATACGAAAGCGATTAGGAATTATTTCTATAGGAATGAAAGTAACTTGTGCGATAAAGTCAGAACTGTTAAAGAAGATTCCTCGGAATGTTAAATTTTTGATAAAACATAATGGGAAAATGCAGTATTTTGGAAAAAACAGTAGTATCCATTTTTGGAATATAAAAAGAAGTATAATATTGTCAAAAAAGTGTAGATACGAGCGTTAATTATAGCCCACGAAATTTTAATATGTACATTAAAGTGCAAATTTTAAGCGGATAAATTCGTGTTAGTTTTTAATATTTTTTTTTCGCTGACGGTATTTTGCAGTTTTCTCCATATAAACGTGCATATTTTATGAAAGAAAATGCAAAAAATATTAAAAATCAATGCGAATTATTAGCTGCTTCAAACATGCATTTTATTATACATATATGTATACTAAAATTCCATGGACTATAAAACTGCATAATCAAAAATGTTCTAAGAACCTAAAAAAGTTTGAAATTTTGGGCATAGCATAAGCTGCACCTTTTTTGAATATTATTTTTGATGTGTAAATGCATCCAGATGCTCTAAGAGCATTTTTGCATCAAAAAGGAATTTCCTAAAAACAAAGATGTCGCTCACGCAATTCTCGTGGTTAGGGCTCGATATGTGGTTGTGATTATAGCATCAGCAATACTTTTATAAAAAACTAACAAAAAAATTGTAACTTGAAAAACATTGTGAACGTTAAAAAAACGCCTTATGAACGGTTGTTTGAATCACTGTATTTTTTGTGGCTATATGTATTCGCGAAAGTAGAAATTTTTCTTAAAATAAATGAGCCAAGATAGTTAGCTAAATGTGATTCAAGCGAGCAAAATTATTTCGAGAGGTACCGAAATTTACATAAGTACATAAATCAAATAAAATAACAATAACAAAACACAGTGAAGAATGGGCTTAATTATAGTCTAAGCACCATTAGCTAATCAAGTGGTTAATGTGTGTTAGGTGGTCGCCAGGCAATGGCAAACGTCAGAGTGTATAACTGACATTAAAAAGTATCACTTAAAACCCATTTTTTATTTGGGGGCGGTGGAAAAGTGAACTGCCTTCCATTTGTGTTACAACAGCAAGATGTATGGCACAACACACTCGAAAGGATTTTGGGCAGTATAAGTTTAAAAGCTTAAATGTAAAGGACAAAAATTGACGACATTCCCTAAAATTTCCTTGAACCAGAAAATAAAAAATGTTTTCACAGAAATCAGATGTAAGCAATACTAAGAAGAATTAGGGCACTTCCATTATAATTTCAATGGTTTATTTTCACAAAAATATTTGATGATTTGATTAAAGTGCCAAAAGAATTATTTTTTGTTTTACGCTGTAAGCATTCCAAACGGTGTAAGAGAAGTGAGGATTGAAATTGAGAAATAAAAAATTAGTACGTAAAAGTCGACGAGATTGCCATTTTCGACTTTTTTTAACCAATTCATCCAGTACTGTTACTGCAGACGCTGAACAAACGTACACACAGACAAAACAAAGAACCCATTGAGATTTTATAGCTTTGACGTTTTGTACGCATTTGAGTATTTACGAACAGCAGTAGTGCATAATTCAAATTAAAAACAATCAACAGTCAAATAAACTACACGCTCAATAAAAACAAGTAAATAAACAGCACATGCGTACACTCATGTCTTTAAATTTCTCTGTATGTTTGGCGAATCGGAAAACACGACAGGATGGGTGCTGGTAATGTTCGGTGGTATGCTTACGGTGGCAAGAAACAAAGAGATTTTAAAACTACATGACGTTCAAATTAAATTGCAATAGCGCAGGAGAATGGTAAATGCATCAATGCATGTATGTAGATTCACATATTGTCCGGAACAGTAGTTCCAGAAGTAGCATAAGTTTATTTTGTACGTTGCTTGATAACAGTTTTTGCCCGACGTTTATTTTTGACGTTGTCTGATAAACGTTGTAAGAAAAGGATATTGAGGAAGATGGAGATGAACATAAGGAAGATGAAAATAAAAGTGACAGAAAATAAATGTTGGGCAATAACTGTTATCAAAAGCGTTGGGAAATAACTCTTATTAGCAACGGAAAAATTATTTATCCTGCATAACAGTTATGAGGCAACGTAAAAAATAAACGTTGGGTTATAGTTCGTATCGGCGAAATAAAAAATATTTCTCATCTAATAACTGTTTTTGCGAAAAAACTTACAACTGTTATGCCCCTGGATTTAATAGCATCGCAAATAAATAAATTTTGTGAAAAAATGTAAATTTCTTGTGAAAATTTCCGTGCGATGATATTTTAAGACTTTAAGTGGGGCTTTACTCAAAAACAAAGCTTGAAATGGCTTCAATCGGATTTTGGTAACGAAGTACCATCAAAAACCATTGTTTATGACAGGCTAGCAGAATTTAAGCGAGGACGCGTCTGTCTCAGTGATGAATACCGCGAAGGTCGTCCATCAACGGCTCTTGTTACGGCATACAGCGATGCTGTGCGAGAAATGATTCAGATGGATCGTCATATGACAGACCGGGATATAGAGGCTTCCTTGCATATTGTACAGTATTTACCGTGTAAGGAAAATCTCTAGTTCTGAATTGGTTTGTTTCTAGTACATTTAGAACCACTACTAGAACGCGCTAAATGTCTTTTGCATGCAAACAACTGGTGAATTCAAAACGGCGATGTCATAGGAAGTGGAAATTACATTCCAGAAGGTCCCAGGTCGAATGCGGTCAACATGTTATAATGATAGCAAAACAATTTGTTTTGTTTCCTAACTATGAAAAAGAATCTGTGAAGTGCAGAACGAAAATGTATTCGAACGAAAAACCGCCAAACAGATATATTTAAAGTAAACACAAGATGGACTGATCCCCGCTGCATCCCTTTTTGGAAAGTTTCGAACCAGTTCTAAATTTTACAGATGTTATCTAGTTCGTTCTGTACCCTTTTTTTCTACAGTTCCGAACCAGTTCTAAATTCGTCGTCTCAGATATAGATATGGAAAAAGAGGACTAAGCGACTTTTCACTCTTAGCTAGGCGATATGTAGTTTTAAAACGTAAAATAAAATAGTTTTGTGAAAGTACCACATTTCGCTGCTTTTGTACTGGCGCGGATCCAGTAACTATCGGACTGGTTCGTTTATGGCGATAAATATCTAGCACTGAACTACAAATTTGATTCACCAGTTCGGGGTTTCCCTACAGGTTAGTAGTGAAGGAAATCTGCAATTGTTAATACCTGTAGTTCGTTGGTTTGAAATTGTGAATAAAAAGACAGGCTAGTTAATATAATGTCATATGATTAAGGTTATATTTTAATCCATAACATCGCATATAATACCTAATAATAAATATAATCGATAAAAATATCGATTAATATATCGATAACAATCCCGATTATTATATAGATAACAATATCGAAAAATGTATCGATAAATATAAAGACTGCAAAATAGATAACTTAATCGATAAATATATCGATAACAATATTCACTATT
>JAPVRG010243519.1:0-10256 GCA_029783565.1 Rhagoletis cerasi
ATAAAGATAAAGATAAAGATAAAGATAAAGATAAAGATAAAGATAAAGATAAACATAAAGATAAAGATAAAGATAAAGATAAAGATAAAGATAAATATAGAGGTAAAGATAAAGATAAAGATAAATATTAAGATAAAAATAAAGATAAAGATGAAAATGAAGATCAAGATCAGGATTAAGATCGAGATAAAGATAAATATAAAGATAAATATGTATTTTGTATATTAGAAAACATCGCACATTTCTATCTTTCTGGAATTTCCTCTATTAAGTTTCACTTCTTTCGCGCGTAGGGACTACACGCACTGAGTTTTTTTTTTGTTCTGAATCAACACTTTTTTCACATGAATAAATGTTACTCATACGCCATGTTCGACAAAAAAAGATTATTTTTTTGTACTAATTAAAAACATTTTTCATAGAAATGGTTTGCCTTTGTTTTAGTTTATAGCATTTTTGCTTAATTATATACTTCATTATTTTACTTTATTCTCAAAAAAATAGTGCTGGCAACCTTTTTTTGGCTACTGCTGTACATCTTTAAATTTATAATTTTTTTGCTTTATTCCTTTTTGAATCAGTAAAGGATATACATATGTATGCAAGAGTTTATTGAGCTTTTTATGGCTAACTGGAAATTTGAAAGTGCTTTATCAGATGATTTGAACTTTTCGCAAGTGCTTGTGTTTATGTACGAGTATTAAAATGCACATTTGCTGAAGTGTTTATTGAAAAAAAATTTGAAAATAACTTTTTACGATGCCTACCAAAATTTTAAAGGTTCACATAAAAATATGCCAACGGCTTTAGTAAGCAAATAACAACTTTTCGCTAAAGGCTCTAATATGTATTTATTTTAGCAGCCAATAAAAGGTAATCTATCAAAAACACGGCTAAGAAGCCTAAATGCACACATACATACATACTTAGGTACATATATACAAGCGTTCCCTTGGACTACATAAATATAAATTGTATAAAAAAAATAAATAAAACATAAAAATATGCAAGTAAACTTCGACAAGCATAAGCAATGCGAACGAGCATTTTATCTATCCCAGCTTTGCGGGGCTTTCTGAAACCTTAAGAGTTCAATGCGCACATATGTACATATGCCTGTAAGTTAGGGTACCTCACCAAGAAAAAGTTGCGGCTTTCCACCGGAATTATACAATTTATTTTATTTTAAGACTGCTGCCAAAATATTTCGGAAAAATGCTAAGATTTCCGTAAACTGAACCGATTTAAAAATACCCACAAAAATTTCATTATTTTGATTCCGTTGATAAAATTTAGGAAAATTTTTGGTCAGACCTAGTAAGCCTAAACTCTTCTATCATCTGAGTTGATTTTTTGGACAAAATATTTCCAAAAACTAATTGCATCTATAAAAAACTCGATTTTTGGAGGTATTTTCAAATTGGTGCAGCTCTCGTAAATCTTAATATGTTTCCGAAATATTTTGGCGGAAGTGTTAAAATATAATATATTTTAGAATTCTAATTGAAAAACAGTACTGATTTTTTGTTGTATGGAGAGTGATGCACTCTAATGTTCGTATGTATGTATCTGCAAGCATATGTATAAATAAGACAAAACCCAAATACAATTGGCTTACATACAAGGATTTTTGTGTACATCTTCAGGCAATTTTATTTGTTGACATCCACCAGACTTTGCTTATATGTAAATACTTGTCTGGCAATTTCGTTTTAAGCCATGCCTGTATATATTTAACAATTTAAGGAAAATTATGAAGCAGACTTGTTCAGACATTGTAGAAGAGGTTGACTTGCCAACACATAAGCATTAATGTGATGTGTATTATTTGGGTCCAGAGCTAGGAAAATGGTCATAAAGAGCGCCGCAGGTCATTATTATTAAATTGTTTATGGGCAATAAAAAAAAAAAAAAACTTGTGACTTTTGATTTCTTTTTTCCTTTGCTTCCTTTGTGCAGTGGGCTTTCTCGTTACTCTTATAAATAAAATCTGGCTTCTTCATTGCAGCTGATTGTATTTATTTTATTTGCACAAGTTTTATTTTATGCCTTTCTAAAAGTTTCTTTGGTCATGCTGTGCAGTTTTAACTACTTTTTTTTTATCAGTGAACACTCTTAAGTGGCGTTATTATTTTTCAATTTTATGCGCATAAATTGATTTTTTTGAAACTTTCTTAAATTGCCTGCTTTATGAGTTTTCTTGCCTGCCACTCGAAAAGTATTGACCTTTTATCTCTAAAGAACTTCATTGTTATAATCCAATGAAATATGTGAAAATCGTTGAAACGAATTTTCTCAAGCCGCTTATGTTCTTGTTTCTAGAGCATTTGTGTATGTACATACTTGCTTGATTGATAATAAAATCAAAATAAATTCAAAACAAATTCTAAGAACTGAAACCTAATTAACCAGTGGGTGATCTTAAGTGAATAGAAATATTGTTTGTATTTGAAAATGATTTTTGACTACAAAATTTCTTGCTCATAGTCAACTAAACTATATAAATCACTTAGAGTTAAAGTTATCCTGTGGGCTGTATCTGCCTGCGAGCTTTTTAAAGCCACTGGGGCCGGTGAAATTCTCCCGGCTCATCTTCAAAGCATATTATGCGTTGGGAGTCCTACGGCTGCAATAGCAGCAAGGAACGGACAGGTACATAGAGAAGGTAGGGGGATATCAAAATCATACCCAAGCACAAGCCTTACACCCTTTATACTAAAAGCTATGGAAAGGATCGTAGATGGGTATATAAGAGAAAGGTTCCTTAGGATAAACTCTTTGCATACAAATAAAGGTGTCTATCTATCAGAAAGGTCAATCGTCCACGCAATTCAGAGCCTTATACATAAAATTTAAACATATTCAACCTGCAGCAGTAAGGATCAAGAGTGACTTTTAATATCACCGCGTGATTTGCGATCGGCAGTGTAATGTCAGAACCCTACTAAAAGCGAAAGCTATACCCTTGTGAGCATATGTAGCTCATTTCACCGCCTTCGATTCACCCAGTGTTAGCTGAGATGACATAAGGTCCGTTTATCAAAGAGTGTGATCAGTGGCACTCCATCCGCACCCTGCCCGGTGATATTTTTCAACGGTACACTTTCTCGTCAGCCACGCAGTTTCCCACCATATATATAAGTTTAACCAGAAAATATTCCGATGTCATTAAGAGCAAGTTCAGACACTGTTTGACTAATTTTGGTTGCATCATAGGTGAGGTCAATGCCCTAATCGTGGCCTGGCTACGAAAGTAGGTGCTTACCTCCTTTAATTGACGCCACACTCTGGAGCAATGTGTCTCATACTCCTTAAGTAAATGGCAGCCATTACTGCCTCAAAAACGCTGCGGAAATCTTGAAGCCTAAACTTCATTTTGATGGCGAACTAATGGCAGAAGATCCTTACCAATCATTAACCTCCTTCTATCTCATCACTCCGTCCAAACATCCCTTGAGGTAATGTGTGTAGGGAGAGAGCGAGAGAGATGGTTGAAGCCATTTAGTGAGAGACTTGGTATTGTCTATGTGCGAGTTTAAAGCTCAGAGGACTACCTGATCGTGACAGGAAATAAAAATTTGCTTACTCCTTGTGAGTTTGTGAACGAGACTTCGTGGTGCCTCCTTTCCGCTTGATCCTACTAGTATAATAAATGTGAGTATGCGAGAATGTTTGTTGCTCTTTTACGCTGAAATGACTTTAGGGATTTGAATAAAGTTTTCTACACTTGTAGCTTATGACTTAGATTGAAATTTGGGATACTTTTCGTAGAGGGTTGCTACCTGCTAAAAAAGTTAAATTCAATTTAATTAATAAGTTTAATGAAATTCTACAAGAATAATCATTCATTTCGACAATATTTTTGAGGAAGTGTTGCCACCTGTTTAAAAAGTCAAATTCAATATCGTTAACATGTTAAATGAAGTATGACAATATGGGCTTCGAATCAAAGAGGTTTAAGAAAGCTTTGTTTTGAAATAGTTTTGAAGAGGGTTGCCACTAGCTAAAAAGGTTAAATTCAATTTAATTAATAAGCTCAACGAAATTTTCCAATACGGCAGCGAAACAAAATAAGTTTAATAAAGTTGTTACAGAATGCCTTACTTTTCTTTCTTACACTTTAATCTTAGAGGTGTTAATTTTAAGTAGATTATTCTGTTAATTTGTTTGTAAGAAGAATGAATAAATAAACGAAATTCAAAAAAATTCGCCGATTTTTTTGTCTCTAATTTTGATAACGATGTGCACGTGTTGGATGATACAGTGTATGACATTGTTTCCACTATTAGAGCACTCAAAATATATACAAAGCTGGATAATGATGGTTTATCTAGTTTACTAACTAAAATGTGTGAATGTTCGTTATCTTCACCTATTATCCTCTACCTTTGGTCTTCAATAAGTTCCTATCTATGGGTGTATTTCCTTAACAATTCAAAATTTAATTTATTACATAAGAGTGGGAACAAAAATAACATTTGAAATATTATCTATCAAAGATAGATTATATTTTGCAGTTAAAAATGTAATTAGTCCTTATCAACATGGATGCGTTAGTGGTCGGTCTACTGTTACCAACCTAACCGTCCTTTCGCAATACTGTACAAAATCATTTGAGCTTGGTTGTCAAGTGGAGACCATATTCACAGACTTTTCCAAAGCATTTGACAAAGTATCACATAGTATCTTAATTGCTAAACTATCGGAAATGGGATTTCACTCAAAATTTCTTGATTGGCTTAAATCCTATCTTAGTAACCGATACTCAGTAGTAGTTGTAGATAATGCTAGATCATATCCATTCGTTGCATCGTCAGGTGTTCCACAAGGAAGTATTCTTGGGCCATTATTATTTCTTTTGTTTATTAATGACATTTCTCAATACTTTGTAAATTCGCAATATGTTTTATATGCCGATGATTTAAAAGTATATCTAATGGTACGTGATGCTATTGATATGCTTCGTTTACAGGATGATCTCGATAACCTTCATAGTAGGTGCAACAAAACCGTTTATTACTTAATCTTAATAAATGCTCTAAAATCACCTTTTCGAAAATTCATTCTCATTTTTGTCATCGTCCCATCTTGGAAACTGCATTTTATCCAACATTGATGAAGTCCTGGATTTGGGTATTGTTTTTGATTCCCGTTTCACATTCATCGGTAACTTAAATTATATAATACCTAAAGCTGATTCACTTTTAGCTTTTGTTCAGCAAAATAGCAGGGAATTTACTGATTATTATACTCTGAAATTTCTTTACGTGAGTTTGTTCGCTCAAGGCTTGAATACGCCTCCTTGATTTGGAGCCATTTTTATGCATCTCACATTGCACGCCTAGAACGCATTCAAAGGAAATTTGTACGCTTCGCCTTACATTCTTTACACTTTACTCTCCCCATGCCCTCTTATAATGCACGTTGTTCGTTAATTGATTTTAATTCTTTTATTTCTATCGCAGATATTATTAGTGGCAGAATTAATTGCTCTGGGTTGTTAGAACATATTACTTTTAATGTTCCACTTAAATACCTAAGACATGATAATTTGTTTTATATAAATTTGCATCGAACTAATTAAGCTTTAAATGAACCTATCACTAGGTCGCTTTTAGAATTCAATAAACTGTTAACAAAATAAAGTTTTTCAGATATTTCATTGCATATAGACATCCTTAAACGAGCGTTATGTAAAGTCAATGAAAATTCTATTTAAATATTACTTATTTCTGCTATTATTTTTATAATCAATCTGAATTGTAATCTTATACCCAAATTCTTAAAAAATAAAGAAGACTTTAACTGCTTTATAAATCGAAAATTTGTTTGAAAATGTGACTTTATAGAGCCGTTTAAACCTATTTTATTTTTAATGAATTAAGCCATTGGTCTGTAAGGATGTAATATTCCATTGACTTGAATAAATAAATAAATAATTTTAAGGAAGTTCAGTTGAGAAAACTCCTCTTCCGACTCTCCCAATAGCTGTATTAAGTGACGAGAAAATTTTATTTCTGCGAATGTCAGTCTGTAATGCAGTGAATTTGATTACCACGCAGAGGCACAGAGACACAGAGCCACAGAGCCACAGAGTTACATTTTTGCACACACAGAGATTACTCATACACCAAGGTGCACCTAAATGAAATTCGGTAACACATACGCCTCGCCGATCTTTTGTTTATGCGAATGTTATTTCCTTTCCATAGCAAAAGCTTATAACATTGCGCGTAGGGAAAATGTATTACAAAAATTAGCTACAACTTCAACTGGAGACATGTCTAATGGCTTTTCCTTAATGCATTTGCTCAACTTTAATCAATCTCCCAGACGTAATATATCAATGTCACGTGTGTCCAAACTAATTTGTTTACTTTTTCCATTACAAACGTGCATACGTTATATACGAGTATAGATGCACTACAGACCTATTAAAGCATATCAACACACACTCGTATGCATATATGTATGTACATATTTTATGTAATCAAAGACAGATGTTTCACATCAAGTATCAAAATCAGGAATCGATATGGTTTGTATTGCATGCAGACTATATTGTACATACATAAGTAAGTATGTACATTGACTATTCGCCGCAAATGCTACATGTTCCAACAATAGAGACTACGTATTAACTTTGTGCTGAATTCAATAAATTCCTTTTCACTATCGTCAAATCATTTTTGGTTGCCGGCACAGGAGAATGGCAGAGTACCCAGCAGAGCAATGTTGAGATTTAATATGTAAAGGAAGAAGCTACCGATTTCGGCATGCTTCTATGTTTCAAATGAATTGAATGAAATTCTACCTCTGAAATACCACTACACATTTCCATACCGCCTGCACACTTGTGGGCAATACTCGTAGCATTGAGACTCCGTATACTAAAAAAGCGTAACCGTAAACTTTAATGGGCGGGAGATGTAGGAAAGCCTGTGCTAGGTTTTAATACTAATACATACATATGTGTATTGAATCTATAGGCACACATACATATGTAGGCTTGTATTTTCACTTATGTTCATTACGATAAATCAGAGTACCTAAGGCATAGCATACGTTCGCAACCAGATATATAAATATGTGTTTAGTTTAAATAAAATAGAAGGAACTGTACCAAATCAAAAAGGTTCCGAAGACTGATTGGATTACGTTTTATAGTAAAGACATTTGTATGTACATATGTATATACTTACGAATATATTCGACTGCCTTCAGATTTTTCTTCATAATCTTTATTGCTGATATTTAATCAAATATATTAAAACAAAAGAAATAAGCTAGAAAATTTTTGGTAAAAAAACACACATTTCTAGTAATTGTTTTCTTCTTCAAAACTATTAAAAATCCAAATTGAGAGACTTTTGAATGCATGTTTGTATGTTGTCTGAAGTCAAAATAAACCCAAACTTAAAAAAGATTTAGAATTTTTTGATTTTGTTGTCAATTAGTTTTAATACATTTGATAGACTCAGTGAGAGGGAAGACCAGCATGAAATCCTGCTAATATATGTATATTTTATACAGAAATATGTAAATGAAATGTGAGTGAGTGAGTAGATGTGTGTGTTTGGATTTTTATATTATATGTCTTAGATAACAGTTAATAAGGACTTTTACTTATAAAAGTCAGTCACTAACTTTAATTTTTTAAGTCATATATATAAGTCATTTGTATAAGCCGTAGTAAATGGGGCATTAAGCACTAAAAGCGACTTATGCTGGCTGATAATGACTTTTATAAGTATGATTTAAAAAATAAAAGTCACCGACTGATTTTTATTGATGACTTTTATAAATAAAAGTATTCAATAACTGTCATCTTTGACATATACTATAAAAATCGACAATAACTGTTACTTGTAGATTATTTCCATAAAAATAAAAAATAATTGTTATTTTTGATATATAAAATAAAAATCAAAAGTGCCTATAATTTTTTAAAATTTTGCATAAAAATTACAAAAAAAATTTATTGTCAAATTTGATTCTCGGTGCAAAAAGAAATTTATTGGTATTGCTCATACTTGTAGAACATTTCCTTCATAGTGAATTTTTCAATGACAGTTTTAATTAATAACTGTTACCTTCGGTCCCTGGTGTGTTGCTAAAACTGCTGGGCAGATTTGATTAAAGTTTGGCACACAGATAGTCTATAGTCTGGATTAAGATATAGAATATTTTTTCAAGAGAGCTGCCATCTGTTTCAAAAGTTAAAATCAATTAATAACTAAGTTAAATGACATTTTAAAAAATATGGTTGTGAAATTAAAGAAGTTCAAAAAGGCTTTATTTATAAGAGAGTTGCCACTTTAAATTTAATTTAATTAATAAGTTAAATTGAATAGTACCTATTATCAGGGACCGAAAATAATCGTTAAATATCATGATTTTTATTTTTCAATCAAAAAATGATCGTTATTGTTTAATTTTTATTTTTTCGATCATTTTTAATCGTTATGAAGGAGACTGGAT
The DNA here is from genome assembly GCA_029783565.1 of Rhagoletis cerasi. Taxonomy (NCBI): domain Eukaryota; kingdom Metazoa; phylum Arthropoda; class Insecta; order Diptera; family Tephritidae; genus Rhagoletis; species Rhagoletis cerasi. The sequence continues at coordinate 8,482 of JAPVRG010243519.1, forward strand.
TTTTTATGGTCGATTTGAATCTTTTATGATCGAAAAAATAAAAATTAAAAATAATCATTATTATTTGATCGAAAAAATAGAAATCAAATTTTAACGGTTAAATTATGATTTTTATTATAAGGATCATAACCGTTATGGTCCATGCCTATTATGGGTTTCAAGCGTAAGAAGTTTAAGAAAGATTTATGCCTAAAATATTTATGAACAGTGTTGCCATCCTTTTAAAAAGCACACTTAAATCTCAATAATAAGTTAATTGAAATACAGTATGGGTACTAAAGAAAATAAGTGAAAGAAAGCCTTTTGTTTTTAAACACATTAGTCTGAGAGGGTTGCCACATGTTTAAAAATTTAAATTAAATTTAATTATTCCTATAAATGAAACAGTACATTTGTTGGAAATATTTTTGGAGAGGGTTGCCATCTGTTCAAAAAGTAAAATTCAATTTCAATAAAATACGGGTATCAAAGGAAAAAGTTTAAGAAAGCTGTATTTTTAAAATTAATTTTTTTTTGAGTGGGTTGTCATATGACCAAATATATAGGAAATTTAAGTTTTTGTAACGTTGCCAGTACATTTTTAGTGTTTAAAATTCAAGACCAGATGAACTGTTAAGCAAAATTGTTCACATAAACGCTGACTTATTTTGGTTTCAGTGTTCTGCGCATAAATTTGTTTATCATATATGTATATATATTTTTTTCTTAAAGATATAAGCACTGGCAACGTTACAAAAATTCGAATTTCGCGTAGAATAGGCCTTTTTAACATAATTTAATTTGATTACTAAGATAAATGCAATAGTACAATACTAATGTCACATCCCAAAACCGGTTTGGGAAAGCTTTATTTCGAAAACATTTTCGAATGGGGCTGCCATCAGCTAAAAAAATTTAAACCGGCTGCTTACATGTTATGTTTGTAGCGAATATTTAGTTTGACGAAATTACCACAGACGGATGGTAGCAATGTTTTTATAGTCCTAAATGTATTTTAATGTATTGTATATGTATGTGCATTTATGTGACGTCAAATTCAATTTAAATTTACATGTAAGTCATGCGGCAAAAATAATAAGCTTAAAATCCTGTGATTGTATTTGTTTACATATGTTTGTTTGCTAATGTTTAAAAAAATTTTTTATATGTTCAAAAAAAAAAAAAACTCAAAATTTCTATTTAAATATCCTTGTTTTCTTGTCTTTTGTTGATATTTTGAATAAAAAATCGCCCCTGATGATGCTAAGGTAGTTAGCGAAACGTTGAGCAAAGAAGTGGAGAAAAAGTGTTTTTCTTGCACATGGAAAATTAGATCGACCAGCCTACAACAATAATCACATTAAACCAATTTAGTTAACAAATTAAATGCAATATTTTAATAAAGATGTCCAACGGTTTAAGCAGAGTGGTATTTTAAGGGAGTTGCCAATTGTTTTAAGAGTAAAATTAAACTTAATTATCAAGTTGAAGAGATTGGAGTGAGCTTTTTAAAAAAAAAAAAATTTAAATTTAAATTAAAAGGTAAGTGGCATATTACAATCGAAGTTCTTACGCTTTTAAATCAAAATAATTTCAAAAGAGAGTTGCCTGCCTTCTAAAATTTATTCAAATCAGTTATTTCAATTTAAGTAATGTAAAATATAACAATATGGTTGGCTTTTATTCCGACACATTTTTGAATAGAGCTGCCACGTGAAGAAAATAAGTGATTCCAGTTAAGGCAGATCCTTGCACTCTCTCTAGCTGCCTAACGATAGTGACCGTATCCAGTGAGT
>JAPVRG010243525.1:0-10309 GCA_029783565.1 Rhagoletis cerasi
AATATCTGGTTTGGATAGGTGAGCCCGTTCTGGAGTTATAGCGTCAGGAAGGAAAACCAGACTTATTTTTATATTATAGAGATGTTTGAAATAGGAAAAACACCCCTGTTTACCATATAACGGTAAGTTTCAGAATTGTGAAAAAACGATGTTTAATACGTGCGCCGGGTATTTAATGTTCGGTTTCACCCGAACTTAGACTTCTTTACTTGTTACTATAAAGATTATAACCCCTACGGTTCCTGCTTTACAGCAAAGATTTTCCACCTTTCCCCAATTTCAATCTATTTGTTCCGTTTAAACTAAATGAAATATAACAATGAGACATTGATATGAATCAAAAAGTTTATTCAGATACGTTTTTTAAAAGAATTGCCACCTATAACAATAATTAAAAAAAGGCAAGTAGTTTAAAGTCTACCTACGAAATGCAAATTCTTTTACACTGAAATTGCCAATTTAGTTGAAATTCGCCAAATTGGCCATATTCTGCAATCTCGAGACAATCAGCAATTTTTGAAATAAAATTTATTAGTTTCAGTGATATAATTTATTTCCTGTTTTGTTAAATTTGAAATCATAACGTTAAACCGAACATGACGCGGGCGAAGCTACGGGGAAAAGCTAGTGAATTTATATATTTTTTAAAAGAAATTTGGGTAAACATTCGTGCTTGCTACGACGTTTAAATAAAGCACCTCGTGTTTGGAAAAAAACACCTCCAGAACATTTAACTCTGAGTAGCGTTAGCATTTTTTATGATGATTATGTTAAAAAAAATGTCATTGGTAAGATGCACTTAGCCACAGGAAGAGTAAATAAGAAGCCATTGAAACATGATACTAAAAAAAATAGACACCACTGCGTATACGTAATATGATAACTTCTCTTCGAGTAGGTAGCCATCCATTGCAAAGCTGGAATATTATACACATAACTGTACTTAAAAGCATCTATGTACATATGTATGTGCAGTGAAGATTGTGCACTCAATTCCAATACAAATGCGAAAAATACAAATGCGAAAAATATTTGTCATCTTTTCGAGGAAATGGCTAAATTTGCGATTTATTTAAAGCAGAAAAAGACTCGAAAGTGGATTATACATATGTATGTACATATGTACGCGAGTAATATGACAGTTAGAAAAACTCAAAAGGGTATAAAGTAAGTAAAAAACACAAAATAGCAAAAAAGTAAAGCCCTAAGCAAATTGCAAAGCTGTAAAACACAGTCAAAAAGTCAAGAAGTTATTATAAACAAATATGACAGAAAAATATTTGCAATTTTCAAGCTTGACACGCGAACAAATGTTTTCATTTCCACCGAGTTATTGTTTTCACTGCGATGTTTTTTTTTTACTTCTGCTGCTTTTGTTATTGTTGTTTTCTTGGGCGTAAGGTCGCTGTTATGATTTATGCTCAACAAATGCAAACAAGCGTAAAACAATTTGTTGACGCGGCCAAAAATACAGAAGATCTTTTTTTTTTTAACAATGTAAGGGATGGAGCGTAGGGAGATGTGAAATTGATGCTAGAAAATAGAAATGGGTGTTTAAGTAACACGTGTTTGCTTAGGCGGTTGTGTGTGCGATTATGTAAATAAATCGCTGTTGCTGGGATCCTTATCAATTTCGGGCGCTCACTTACTTGTAAATTTGGTTTCTTTTTAAATCTCATTGACTTATAGTTGGACAAATGTTGGCATTCATTGCGACCGATTGTCGGCATCAATCAAGCTTGTTTTCGATATGTACATACTTATGTATGTAAATACAAATTGTATACCTTTTCGGAAATTTACTACAAATTTAAATTACGTGAAGTCGAGTTAAAATGGGCGCATAGTTGTATCCTTGTTATCATCCATTTGTCGTACTCAAAGAAATACAAAATGACAGAATATCCTTGGTAGAGTTATACCAGATGAAGTAGTTAGAGAAAGATGAAAAACAGGCAGGGTTCAGTGGAGTTCAGTTGTAAAAGAGCAAGCTATCAAGTATGCTAAAGGGTGTAAAAGGTATTTCAAAATATTCTTGTCTCATCATCATTCTTGTCCGCCAATCTTTCGCATAATACTTTTATAAAAAACTGCAAGAGCCGCCTCATCAGATGCTTTCATTTTCCATGCTTCTGCGCCATACACCAGCACGGGAGTTATGAAGACTTATTGAGTGCGATTTTTGTGCGACGAGAAAGACTTTACTTCTTAATTGCTTCAAAGTAGCACCTGTTGGAAAGAGTGACGTTAACGCGACTTGCCAAATAAACGACTTTTTGATTTTTTTGATTCAACAGTGACGTGAGTGCCGAGACGCGTATGCTCTGACTCTTTGTATGATGGGAGGCGATACTTCGTTTTGTCCTGAATCATCGCCAGACCCACGCGCTTTGCTTCTCTATCGAAATTCGAAAAAGGAATAACAAACGTAGCGCTTGTTTTTACCGACGATGCCGATGTCGTTGCCTGAGCGGTTCGGTTCTGCAGCTCTTATTATCTTCTCCAATATTAGATCAAGGAAATCACATGAATGGGAGTTGGCCTGTCTGAAACCTTCTTCGGTATTAAAGAGCGCGGAGAGGTACTTACCTCTTCTGATGGAGCTGGTGGTGTTGCTCAACATCATTTTACGCAGCCGTGTTAGTTTCGCGGGGATACCAAATTCAGACACCGCGGCTTGTAGGCAACTCTTTTTCGTGCTGTCAAAAGGGGCTTTGAAATCGACAAATAGATGGGAGTGCCGATCCTCTTCTCTGCTTTGTGCTGGATTTGCCAGGCCTAAAGCTGCATTGATGTGGCCCAATCAGTTCGTTGATGGTGGTTGTCAGCCTTTCACACAATACGTTTGATAAAACCTTGTAGCCTATGCAAAGAAGGTTGATCCCGCGCTAGTTGACGCGTATGGCGGGGTCGCATTTCTTGTGGATTGTGCAGAGCACACTTAAACTCCAGTCATCGGGCTTGCGTTTATCTGATCATATTCTGCATAAAAGTTGATGCATGCACCTTATCAACTCTTTTCCAGCGTACTTGAATAGCTCAGCTGGCAGGCCGGCAGCTTCAGCGGGTTTCTTGTTTTTCAGCCGCGGTGGGATAGCGCTTCCGTCGTCGTCGACTTAATTATTGTGGTGAAATAATTTTCAAACGTCAACTTTAGTATGTAGCAGTCCGAGGACTTGAAATTTGCTGAACAATTATCTAGGATTTTGGAATAAATAAATGTCATGTCGTTCAATTTATTATTAGTGTTTAGCCTACATGTATTACTACTCGTCTGTATTTTATATAAAGGTCGGTAGAAAGAAGGAGAGACCAGGTGGAGAAGGATTTAGCTTCAATTGGCATTTCCAATTTGCGTCAGTTGGCACAGAAGAGAAACGACTGGCGTGCTTTGATGGAATCGGCCAAGATGGGTTAGGTGGTTACAGCGCCAATCAAAAAAAAGAAGAAGAAAGAAGATGAAGCACGGTTTCCAGGGCTTTAGTCAGCGTGGAAAAAAACGATCGAGTATTATACAGGGCCCTTTTGTGCAGCTTATTCAATTTTTCTCTAATCCTTAAAGGATGTCCACTAAGCTATAACGCTGAATAAGTTAATTAACCGAACTGACCAAAACCCATTTTGTTTGAGTGATAGCAGACTTGCAAGCGTATAGACCAGTGATGGCTTTCCTAGTCTTTTGTTCGGCGTTCCGCTTCCAGGTAAATTTTCTATCCGAGATGATTTCCACACGGTTAAAAATTTTGGCTTAGAATTTAAACTTTTTTGGTCTGTATATAGGACACGACCGAAAAAATACTAAAGTTTAAACTTTGGAAAATGCAAACATCATTTATGGTGATTTCGTTTCTAACAAAAAATGTCGCCTTTTGATTGCCCTTTTCACTTTCCGCGTTTGATTGTAAAATAAAGGCAAACCGGTGAGAAAATTTTGTGTTCGTTTCTTAAAAAGTCGCACTCTAGCAAGGCAAAAAAGGCACATTCTCTGCCCTTTGAAGCTTTGTCAGGGGAGAGTGTTGCCTTGAAAATCAGGTGGTTGCTTAAAACGAAAATATTATGAAATGCGTGAGCTAGAAAAGGGTAAGTAGGCAAAAACTTGCACTTTTACGGGGTTGAGTGCAACATCAAACATATTTTGCACCATTGGAAGGGCAACATTTTTTGGGAGAAACAAAATCACCATTAGTCTTTTGAGGTTTAAATTTTAGTCCAGAGTCTGACTATTTTTTTTGTCCGTGAAAGGAATAAATATGTCATTTTGATCGCGCCGCTCCAACAGTCATAATGGCTGAGTGAGAAAATCACTACTGCTCGATTCCAGAGATCCGAGGTTCAAATCTTGGTGCAGTGAATTTTTTTTATTTAATTTTTTTTAATTCATGTTTTTTATTATAGTTTTAAAATTTTCTTAAAAAAAAATATTTTTTAATTTAATTCTGATGATTTTATTTAGGTTTATTTAGTGTTTATATTTATTTATATTTGGGTTTATTCAGTATTTAGGATTTATAGTATTTAGGTTTATTTCCAAATGAAATTATATTCACGTATTTTTCATTTTACATATTTAAATTTAAATAATTCAACTTAACTTATATTGATTTAATTTGAAAAGTCTTACCTCCAATCGGACTCGAACCTGCGATCTCAGAAACAGAAGCAGTAGCCTTCACGCGACGCCACAGCCGACACTTGTGAGAAAAGCAATTATTTGCGTTTTAGTTTCGGCTTTGGTATTTCAAAGGCAGATGTCGCTGAGCGCATAAGTTGTTCCCAATTGTCGAACTGAGTTAATTTAAGACCAAGAAAATCTCAGAATAAATGAAAAGGCCAAATATTATTTTTAATCCAAAAGAGGTTTCATATTTATACTTTAGGATTTTAAATGTGATTGTTAGAGCGAAGGAAGCCTAAAATTTACACCTTTGGGGAATTAACTTTTCTTTAATGTAGTGAAAGTTTAAAACTTATACCTTGAAAATATACTGTTTGCAGTAAACTTCCTAAAATTTTAAATTAAAACCTCAAAAGTCTAAAATTTGCTTTAAACCGAAGTAAGATCTAAAAAATATTCCCATATTTCTAACCGTGCATATAACTAACTTCATCCGCTATGGCCAATGAGACGCCCTTGCATGAAGTGAGTTGCAAGTTTGCTAATTTGTTTTTATTAGTGAATATAACCATAACCGTTTATGCTAGGTTAGCGTTAAGTCCGCTTTCCTGTGACCGGGTTCCAACAATATCTAAGGTAGGGTAGAGAATCTCGACTGGTGGGATAGCTCATGATCATTTCTATACTACATAAATCTGTCTGACGTATTCCCTTAGCCCTTGCCCTTTACCGTGCCCATGTCTCTTGAGGTTGAGGTTGTCACACAAAGGGGATGTACCTACAGTTTTACGCCGCTCCGAACGGAAAATGGTTTTATGATATTTTTTTTTTATGACAGAAAACACTCAGAGGTTTGCCATTGCCTGCCGAGGGGCGACCGCTATTACAAAAACATTTTTTTTTATGTTGCTCGACCTAGGCTTCGAACCCAGGACCTACCGAGTGGTATTGCGCACCTCTAACAAAGGCACCTAAGTACGCAACTACTTCCCTTTTATTTGAAACTCCAATTCCATTTAAGCGATTTAAGAAGTAAACCAACAGAAACCAGCATTCAATCGTTAGTGATTGGAATTGAGCTACGACCAGACGCGCAGACAAGAACGTCCTCAATTACAGCTCACTGATGCTCTAGGAGCATTTCTGCATCAAAAAGAAAATTAAAAAAAAAATGTCGCTTACGTTATTTTGGTGGTTAGGGCCCGATATATCTTTTTGCAACAGATTGCTCTACATCCCGTTCAAAATGTTTTATTTGCATTTTGGTCAACTTAGGCAAATAACCGCTGTGACATTTGAACAAATTTCACCCCAGCTGTCAGCGCAATCTGCCAACCGCTGTCTATTTCCAAATACATGCAAACACCGGATACAATCATAAATTGTGAGCATTGCATATATCATTTGAATCATTGATTATCCTTTTTGCTGGTTTCTATTTGAATTTTTTTTCAGCCACTGCTCGCTGCTGATTTGCTATTTCATTTCTTAGCTACACGCAAGCTATCGCAATTTCTTTTACAAGCAGCACTTTGTCCTTTTACACTGCTGCCAATAGACGGCATTAAGTTGTCAAATATTTGCTGTAATATAAATTTAAAATATTTGTTTTTCTTCTGATTTTTTTGGTTTTAGCAAAGTGTGGTTGGTGGGGTATTAGGCGATAGCAAGTAAATATCAATCAATTTTGGTTTGATTTTGTCGGAGGAGATGGCGAATTGACAAAATCGGTAATCAGCCAATTTTTGGTTACTTGTGTGGAGCTGATACTTTGGTGAGTCTTTTATATTTGAATTGGTAGAGAGGAGATTTGTATTTTCAGCTTTATACTTCTCTGCTCATCTTAATCTCGTTTCACCTAGAACTTTTCGTGCACGAAGTTAAATAGTGCACACGAAGTTGAAAAAGTCACCGAAAATGTTGAGTTTTCATTTATTTACTGACATTCTTCACGTGAATAACAAGAATCCGTTCTGAGAGCGGTTATTTGTGACAAGAAATATTCTGTATATACTCCTTGAATTCCCAAATGTTACTCCGTCTATACCATGGTGAAATAATACAAGGTGGTGTTAGCCTTATATAAGTAAAAAATTACACTAACAAATTATATTGTTGAATTACAACACACACACATTACACGGCGAAAAGTCCAGCTGCCGTCCCAACACCACCTTGTGTAAATTTGCCTTGGACTACACTTTCTCAATGATAATTTTTGACAACCAAATCGGCGCTGTTTTTTTTTGTATTACGAGGCATAGAATATCAATCCATGCGCCGAGGTCCTGGCTGTAACTACAATGGGTAGATACACGCACTTATAAACCGAAATAATACAGAACGGCTTTGATGTTGTGGGAACCTGGGCGAAGGTCATGCTACAAAAAAAGAAGGTAATTTCACTTTCAAATTTTTTGATGTTAACTGTGTTTATTGCCGTTTATATTATTCGTAAATAACTTCAGTTGCCACCTCAAGAAATTATTGCTTTGGAAATTTCAATATTTTTTTAAAGATTTTTTTACGCATTAAAAAATAATAACACAAAAGGTAAATTCACCTATTTAACTGTATTAGCAGAGCTGTTAAAAAATGTGTATTTATTTAAAATACCATCAAAGTAAAGCACTGCAAAACACATTTTGATTTATCTATAGTGTTACATGAAATATTATTTTATCTGATATTTTAAGAAATTTAGTAAGATGCTGCTTTAATTTGGATCCTCTCTAGTGGAGAGTCCACCTTTGGGCGAAAGAAGAGTTAGGAAGGTGCTTACGGTTAATTAAAGCATCATGGGAAGCATAAACTTATTTGTGTTAACGAATGATGTAGTCATGAAGAGGGAGGTAAATGAGTTTCCTATCTCACAGCTTCCGAGATCACTCCGTGAGCTATCGCAAAGGAACATGCGACTAGTACCACTTTTAATCTGTCGGAAACTACCACAACCAAAAAGAATACTTTTGATTTCTGTAAATCAGAGACATAACGATTATGAGAAATAAAAAAATATTCCTTTATAATTATTATTGAACAATGGAAAAATTATTTTCGTCTCCTAGGACTAAAATCGTTATGCAATACTCTTTTTCGTCTTCTATTAAAAATTAGTTGGGACTTTTATTTTTATTCGTCTGCCGGGACGATTATTTCAAGTTTGACCCACTGAATCCGAATTTCAAGTCAGTTTGGGCCGTACATCCTTCAAGAAAAAAACACGCGTGTAGCACCGTACAGGTGATAGAATGAAACTTATTAAAAATACGGAAAAATTAAGAATAAGGTAGAATCTTAAAAAAATGTAAAATACAAAAATTTGCATAAATATAATAATAATTATTATTTTGCAATATTGTATTTTGCTTTTATTTGAGCACAACTTAACAATAAAGAAATTTTTATTGTACCAATCCCAAGCAATATAAACAAACCTTATGTTAGCGCAAGACTATGTTCAAACAGGCACCTAATTGGCAATTAAGAACCTTTTCAGCAATTAAAGCCTTAATTGTTACCCAATTTACCATACAAAATTTGAAATTATTGATTGCCAATTAATACATAAATTATAAACAGAACCAATTCGCTGAGAGAATTTCGTCGGGCGGAGCGATGCCGTCGGGTGACATTCGCTGCAACATTTCGCCCAGTAAAACAGAACCGAAACGAAATTCGCATCAGCGGATTTATGTACAAATAAAAAACATAAAAATACAAAAGCGAAAAGATGAATACTCAAATTGTCCTATTCTTCTCCTTCTTGATAATTATTTGCTCGAAAAGTAAAGAAAAAAAGTTATTTTATCACTGATAGCTGATTTTGTCGACCAGCGGCAGCGGCAAAATTAAAAATAAATCTACTCTCGCCGAATTTCGTTAGACGAACTTCGTCCTATCTTTGGTTGTGTGCAATCTCATACACTGCAGTGTGTTTTAATTTTGACAGCGAACTTTCTTCCGACGAAATTCGCTCAGCGAATTGATTCTGTTTATACTTTTAATTGGCAATGAATTTGTGTCTGACTCTCTATTCAACCCTGTGTTCTATGTTTATTTTTGATTTCCTGGTATGTGTATTGAATAAATAACCATCAGGGATGGAACATTAATTTTCAAATTGTACCCGATTCGCGGAATTTGTACCTTTCTTGAATTTGAAAGTATATTCGGTACAAGCGCTCCATTTTAGGTACATTTGGAACGTAGCAAAATAAACTTTCAGGAAATCTTTTCTTATTTTTATTGAAATTTCAGCGCATTTTCTGGTGTGGATAACTTGTCCAATAGCCTCTCTTTGTGAAGGGGCATATAAATGATACAAAAGGGTGGTCCAAGTAACGTAACTGTAGTTGATTGCGCCAGATAGACAGAGAATATTTCTTTTTAAAACATCAGATCGAAGAACTCGGCGGAAAGTGATTCACTTTTTCTAAAATAGTTTTGTCTCGCACTGCTCGAAAATATTCTGTCTTTTTTTATAGCCAAATGTGCTTGATGTGAGTCTAAAACTTGATATGCTATCGAAGGGAGAGGTTATCCTCTGATTTTTTCAGCTATATACATATGAACATAAATATTAATTTGTTAGGAACATTTAAGGTATAATGTTTCCCTCGAGGTTATTTATTCACTACACAAACCAGCACTAGTATTTAGTTAGATTTTAAGATTTAGAATGGTTTATGGCCTAAATACATTTCAAATTTGTATTCTGCGGATAAAAATACATAACAATTATGCTTTATCCCATTTTAGCTATTTTTACAATTTACTCGATAACGTTTATAACGATAAACTGACTTAAAATTCGGATTCAACGGCTCAAAATACATGCCGGTAGATAGGTGGTGTCGGATGTCCAAACAACTTTTTTTTTGTGTGCCGGTATAATTATAATGGACTTTTATTTTTTTCGTCTCCCGGGACGGTTATTTCTCAACGAAAATGATTTATGTCTTCTCCTAATAATTATATGGGACTTTTACTTTTTTCGGCTTCTTATAACTATTGCGTATTATTTTCATCAGCTGATTTCTTCGTTTGGTGGTACCAATTCTATAAAGAAAAGACGTAAATAATTTTTGTCTTGAAATAAACGTGCTGAGAGATAAGAAAATAAAAGCTGCATATAATTATCAACAGAAGACGTAAATCCTTTTTGTATTTAAATAATAGTCTCGGGAGACGAAAAAAGATATTTATCGTAAATAACTATGGGAAGACGAAAAAAATTTCTTCTAAAACAAGGCAACATTTTTGATTCTAAATATAAGGATAATTATTATTTTGAGTCCCTGCTTTATGTGGAATGCTCTGTTCGCTTTTGCCAGTTTTTCGCACTTGCTTATTGAATTTCAATCCCTTAATAGGCAGCTAATCGTACGGAATAATGATGAAAATAATTGCATTACACCATGTAATATTTTACTTATGTACATTCAGAATTATATTTAATTATAGAAACAAAAGATCGCTACAATTTGCTGCTAAAATTTTTTTAATAAAGAACTTTTTTATTTTTTTCAAAGAATATGGTATCTCCAATTTAAAAGAAAATTTAACAAGTAAGGAGAGGCTGTCTTCGGCTGTGCCGAAGGCTTTATACCTTTCATGAACACGAGCAAATCAATGTAAATAGTAACTACTGAAAAAATGATTTTAATTTGCTTGCTGGCTTGCGTCTGCTGG
>JAPVRG010243533.1:0-16459 GCA_029783565.1 Rhagoletis cerasi
GGGAGAAATGGCCATAAACCTTTTATCTGAACGATCGGTTGTATGGGAGATATATTATATATAGCTCCGATCTTACTGATTTTTTGAACAAACATTTGATGATCAATTAGCAAATATCTCACCAAGTTTCATGGTAGTGGCCCGATCCTACCAGCTCCGACAAATGTCTAATATAATACAAAAATACATCTCGATACCAAATTTCATCGAGATATCTCAAAAACTGAGGGACTAGTTTGCGTTCAAACAGACAGACGGACAGACGGACAGACGGACAGACAGACATACGGACATGGCTTAGTGAACTCAACTCGTCAACCTGATCATATCGGTATACTTATTGATGGGTCTATCTCTGCTCCTTCTGGTACTTACAATTTTTTAGGCTCGGACCAAAGTTAATATACCATTTCATGTTCATGAAAGGTATAAAAAGGCGGCGGTAAAAACGTTGCCGTCGCAATTATGTGCCACTCCATATGTCATTGTGAGTTTTAATTTTGACAGCGGTTAACCGTCGACCGCTTTACCGTCGTCCGCTGCAATTCTGAGTAGAGCTTTACACATTGTATTTTTAACATTTCCTTCAAAAATCAAATGAATGAGTAACAAACATAAATTTAAAGATTTAATTGCTTCACTTTCACTTAATTTTTGTTTATTAAACAGACAATAATTTTCTTTAAAAAATATTGAATATAAGAAATTGTTACCTAAATAAATGATCTAAATCGAAAAAGATATATCAGCAGAAAACATTTTAAATTCCCTCCAGATAATACGCTCTTCAAATTACATTTATACAGTTTTACGTACAGCTGTAATAAAGAAATATATACACTTTTTAAAGTTTCATAAATTGCACTTTATTTACATAAAATTAACAAAGAATTCAAACATTTTTAAGAAATTAACGGTACTCCTAAATTCTTATATGAGAATTGAAGTCGGTTGTGTTTTTTGCTTAAAAGTTACTTGTTTAATGAAAAGTTCTATAAACACAAGAATTTTTATAAAAATAAATTAATTAAATTCAAGAAATTTTTAAACTTTTATGTCCATTTTCTTCGATTTTTCAGCAAGTTTGTCTATAATTTTTTCCACTGTAGGAGTGAGTTCCCTATACAAATAAAGAAGTGCGAAGCCGTTCAATCGTCCGTGTGACATTGTGCTTCTTAAATATGTTTTAAGTCTACGGAGTGATGAAACTAATCTCTCATTCTCGCTTTATCTTATTGGGAGGGTAAATAAATCAAATATATAGATATATAGTTATGTACATGATTATTTATATAAGTGTATATTTCTTTCGTTTAATTTTTGGCTGATTCGTAGCCAAGATTTTGGGGTGGGTTTGAACCCCAAAACTCACCCCTTGCGTGCGCTAATGTCAATTAGTAATCATTAATAAGGCGCTAATATTGGTTTTAATCATAAAATTTTTCTCTTAAAAACACAGGATCTAATTAATAATCATTATTTAACAGAACTATATTAAAGTACTAAAAACCGCATAGCCCAAAATTCATAATAAATTATCCCTTTCCCCTATTGCACATTGTACTTCTAACATATCCTTCAAAAATCATAAGTTTTAAAGAAAAAAGTGTATCTAATTTTAATATTTTTTATTAACAATGGTCAACATAATTTATTTTTTATTTAATTTTAATTGTTTTTTAATTATTAATTTTATAACAAAAACCACATGAAATCCAATATTACAGAAATCTAAGAAACATCAGGAAATTTTGATAAAAAGTTCACACTTTTAATCAGAAATATTTTGCATTGACTTTTTCCCAATATTAAAAATGTTTTTAATGGTAAATTTTTTTCCTTATATACATAGCTCAGTATACAACAAAATCCATGCAAATCCAAATTTTACACTTTGGAGAAAATTAAGGAAAATTAAGCAAATTTTAATCAAAGTTAAACACTTTAAGCAGAATTTGTACAAAAAATTCGAATATACAGTTTAATAGCACACAGAATTTAGTACTAAATAGATAAAGGGTTACCAACATATTAAATTTCATTAAGATATCGCAATTTTTGCTCGAGTTATCGTGTACACGGGCAGACAGACATGGCTTAATCGATTTTTCTTTTCATTCTGAGCATTTTGGTATAAATTTGTCTACATTTATCGATCTCGATTCCTTTAGGATGTTACAAACAACCGTTATGTGAACAAACTTAATATACCCTTGTGCACAAGTACGCTCGGGTATAGAAAAAATTCTGAGAGTCACTGTATTTATTATTATTATGGGCCATATGCACCGCGACCTCTAAAGTAGTCTATTGTGCGTCGACCCCCGCCCTATATGGGAAGGCTCTTAATGTAGCCTAGCATCTCCAAGGGCGTTTTGTTCCAAATTTGAAATGGATTAAGGGTAGCACCACCCAAGTAAGCTAGTCTACGCCTAGCGAGAAAGTCACATTCAAAAAGAATGTGTTCTGGCGTTTTTTTGTCCAGCTCACAAAAGCGACAGACGTTTGTTTCTGAGAGATTGATTTTACTAAGGTGATAACGAAGGGAGCAGTGTCCCATGAAGTACCCAGTGAGAGCTTTGAGGTCCTCTTTGCCTAAATTGAGCAGTTTCTTTGAAGCTTCTTTTGAAGGTCAGATAAATCCTTTGGCTTGTCTTTGCCCTGGACATTCCATCCAATGCCTGTTGAAAATTTTGTCTACCTTGTTATTTATGGTCCCCTTTGTGCGTGCTTTGGTGAGCCCAAAAAAGGGTTATTGACTATAAAATACTGCGGCAGCTCCCTGTTTCGCTAGGCAGTCAGCCGCCTCATCGCCAATATGTCCCTCATGCCCTGTACCCATCCTAATAAAACTGTATTCTTGGCACCAAGAGCATTTAGGACATTGAGGCAATCATATACTAGCTGAGAGCTTACTTTGTGGACTTCAGGGCCAGTAGGGCTGCCTGACTGTCCGACATAATGCAGATATATTTCGATGACGTTCCTCTCCTAAGACATTCTCTGCCACAGAAATTGTGGGGTAGTTACCCATGAGTACCGATTTGTAAAGCCATTTTTAAGCTTAGATCCATCTGTTTACCAAACCTCCCCATTAGGTATGGTTTATGGGTTCCCTGTATTCCAGAGAGCTCGATCAGCAATGCGTACCTTAAATTTCCTAGAAATGTCTGGTTTTAGAACCATTGCATCGCGCATTTGCAGTATGGGGTCATTAGCGAATTTCATTAGGACCTTCATGTGACCCGTCATATTTCCGATTTTCAGGTCAGAGGTGTTTAGGATCCTCAGGGGCAATACATTATAGCGATTGACAGCTGTATGAATAACAATTGGTTCCAATTTCGACATCGATAAAATACTGGAAAAATTAAACAGTCGTTATCCGAGTATGAAGTTTTCTTTTGAAAAAGAAAACGAAACAACACTCCTCCTTTTCTTGATGTCCTAATTGGGAGACAAGGATAGAGAATTGAATTCAAGCGATTCCTTTTGACAAAAACCAGGAAAACGAAACTAGACATTTTTTTGCAAGCAACATAAAGTGACGCCAAGTTTCATCAAAGTAAAATGCTGTGTTCATAATTCTAGAACCGAAAAGGTCATTAGACATGCAGAAAGCAAAAGGTTAAAACTTGAAATTCAGCGTCACTACAGTTCATTGGACAAAATGGAATTAAAGCTCTACAACCTACATTTAAAGATGACTAAAGGCATCGAAGCCATTCTATTTCGTGAATTTAACCTTTTTCATATTTCATCGATTTCGAGATGTGACGTCGTTTTCAGAAAAAAGCGAAAAACACAGAACCAAAAACTGGAAAAATTTTTAGGCTTCCGATGAGCAACTACACACATTTAATCAGTGAATCCAGTTCAGGGCTTAGTTGTGAATATGTCTAAAGAAAGTTTCGATAATGATGAGTTGGAGTTGTTAAATAGAGGACTAAACTTCACAGTGAAACCAAAGAAAGAACCAATTATTGACATAATTAGTGATATCGAATCGGCGATACGATACAAACCACCTGACGTAAAAAAGAAAATAAGAGACGTCGCATTGCCACTTATCAAATGTGCACAACAACACAAACACAATTACAAAAACGATTGGTTTAACACACTCAACAAATTAAAGAAACATGACGTTTTTTACATGAAGTCGGACAAAGGGAAAAAAGTCGTAATCATGGACAAACAGCAGTATGAAGAAAGAATGAAAACATCAGTAGAAGAAGACAACTTCGTTGTTTCCCGCAAGTCGCCGTTTAATGCAATAAAAAAAGATGCCAAAATCGCCATTGTCACTATTTGCCAAGCCTTTGGAGTAAATAAACATCGTCAAATGCGAAAAATCGTTTCCAACATAAATTCACCGCTTTCCAATCTCTACGATCTCAAAAAGTTTTGTCCATTTGATGGATTTTCTGTGAAAAACACATTTGATGTTGTGGATAAAGTACGCGACATTAAAATTGAGAATGATCAAATTATGATTTCTTTTGACGTTGAGGCGCCTTCCCATCGATTCCAATCAACATTGCTATTAAGGCGATCAAAGAACACCTTTTAAAATTGAATTCGCCCGAGGATCAATTCAATGCATACATTATAGCGATTAACAGCTGTATGAAACACAATTTCCTCGAATTCCGAGACGTTTATTACAAGAACAACGCCGGCTGTAGCATGGGCAACAGTCTATCACTATACGTAGCAGAAGCGTTCATGTGCAATTTTGAATCGCCACTCAAAAGTGAAGGTGGTTTGCCACGGACTTGGCATCGATATGTCGATGATACTTTTGCTATTGTAAAAATATCCGACATCGATAAAATACTGGAAACATTAAACAGTCGTTATGCGAGCATTAAGTTTAGTTTTGAAAAAGAAAACGAAACAACACATTCTCTTCCTCTTCTTGACGTCCTAATAAGCGACAAGGAAAGATAATTGAATTCCGTGTTAATCGGAAATCAACATCAACAGACCGATATATAGTAAGCGGTTCCTTTTGTACATACCAACAAAAAATTGCTTCATTTAATTCAATCCTGTGTAGACTTTGCTCTTTGCCACTGTCTACAGACAGCTATATGAAATAATATCAGCAAATAACTCTCATAGATCAGCTGATAACCAAACACTCGAACAGAATAAGTCGCAACAAAGAAAGCACACGTTTATCAGAAATTAGCATCGCACACTCGTCCCAATTACATCGCGTTACCTTGCCTTACGCTCCTGCCATTACCAATACATTGAAGTACACCTTCGAAAAATCAGATTTGCAAATCATATACACCAACAAAAATAAGCTGAGATTCGCGCTTGGTTCAACAAAAGACAAGTTCTGATAGAAGATCAAAGTGGAATATGCAAAGTAACATGTTCGCATTGCGACTATAAATAGATTGGTCAAACAGGGAGGGCGCTGCGTGCTCGAATCGAGGAACTCCTCCGTGCTGTGACGCTGAAAAGGATGGGCAATGCTATCGCCGCGCATGCATTTGACCTAAACCATTCTCGCCCGCACAACACAATATCCATGGAAGTAAACGTTCGTTTACTAAAACACGTTAAAACCCCCGCTAAACTAGATGCCTATGAATCTCTTTTCATCACTATTAATGATAATTTAATGAATATAGAACCCGGTGCAATTGAATCTCCCTGTTTTAATTGTATCAAAAACTAAATGTTTGTTTATATGTTTATGCAGGACTTCCACTTGTCTCGCTTTGTTTAGATTTCTAATGTCATTTGCTCTTTCACACGTATATTTTTTTGGACACGTATGCATGTATAATTGGAAGCGTCTATTATGTTTCTATTGCACTGTCTACTTTTGTCATCTGGATTAGTGTTCACTTGACGCTGGCTGATGATGGTTGCTCAGTTGTCAACGTAAATTCATCGGTAAAAACAAATACAAATTTCGATTAACAATATACAAACAAATTGAGTTTTTATCATACGAAAGTTTGCGGTCTATAAAGTCAAATTATACAAAAATTTAAACTGGTTCTTATTCAGAGGCCGTTCCCTTAGGTAAACTCCTCTGATGTACTGATCCAGTATTTTCTCCATGCCTTTTAGGAGAAAGGAACTAAGGCTAATTGGTCGGTAGGATGACGGTTATTGTTCCCGCTTACCCATTTTCAGACCATCTGCTAGGAATGTAACCCAACAAGAGCGAAGCTCTATAGAGTTTAGAGAGGGTGACTTAGATAGATTCCATCCGTTCCTGGTGATTTATATGGGCTAAATGTTGATAAAGCCCATTGCACCTGTTCCACAATGGTGAGCTTCGTAGAAAGGCTTTGTTCTTTTCCAGAGGTGGATGTTGGAGCACCCAATTCTGGTCGACAGTAGTCTGCTGTGCAGCCCGGGAAGTGAGTATCCAAAAAGAATCTGCTGGTCTCACCCGGATGCTGAGTGTATCTCCAATCTGGTCTCTTAAGAGTGCCAATGGTGTTCCTATAATCCCTTGTTAGAGCTTTTTGGAGGCGTACTGCCTCTGGGAGGTTATTTATTTCCTCACAGTGGTTTGGTCAGCTACCTCGTTTGGATTTCCTCAACTCTTTGTTATAGGAAGTTAGCGCAAGTTTGTACGGATTCCAATCAGCCGTATTATTTGCCCTATTGAATAGTTTTCTGGCCTGGCATCTCATTTGCTCATACTTCTTACTCCACCTTTCCTTGTGGACAACTACTGTTCAAAGCTAATGCAATGCCTGAGTGAAGCTGTTCAGCTTCATTCTCAAGCTCCTGTTTAGTTATAATTGGGGTTTTGGTGCCGTTTCCGCCGAAGAGTTCCCAGTTCGCTTTCCTGGGATTTCTGAAAAATAGTTCGTGTTCAGGAAAGAGACCCATGTCAAATTTTATATGCATATGGTCCGACATTGATACCTCTCCCGAGAAACGCCAGTTTGTGACAGATGATGACATGTTTTGACTGCTTAGAGTTAGATCCAAAACCTAAAAGTCGGTTCACTGCCACGACTTATAATATTTATATTATAACTACTAATAAACGCGAGGAGGTACTCACCCCTTTTGTTGGTATCTGTGCTGCTCCAAACAGTGTTATGCGAATTGGCGTCACAGCAAATGATCCAGGGTTTACCACTCTGCTGGAAGTGCTAAACGAAGGCCTTTACTTCTTCCGTCGGGGCTATCTCCTCCTCACCCGGAAAGTACGCTGAGGCAAGTACTGCCTCTTGTACACCCCTTGGATTGGGAATATTTGACCAAACCGCAACCAGATCCGCCGTCATGAACTGTAATAGAGGAAGAAACGTTAGTTTTTTGCTTAATAGCATCGCCGTTCTGGGGCGAGGACTGGGTGCATATATGATCTTAGCATCATTGATGTTTAGACCTTTGACCTCACCACGTAGTATCCAGGGTGCCTGGATGAAGGTTATGCTTAGACCTTCGTTATTCAACCTCCTGCACAGAACATCTGACGCTGTTTTGGCATGATGAAGATTCATTTGGAGGCATTTCAGATGCATCGAGTTGGGGTTGGGTTTAGGGAGAGATGGTATTTGCGGTCTTTGCGGCCGCGATCAGCCACCATCTGCCTCCTATTGCTTCCCAGCAAGGCCTTTTCCTCCGCTGTCCTTGAACCCCCTTTGCTTTTGCGGGCTTTCAGTAGCCGCTTTGGAACTGCCACGCAGTGGTGGCTTATTATGTTCCTAGGAAGCTCAGTGGGCCCGACATTTTGTTGGGCTCTATCTAGCGCCTGCTGCAGGGTCAGGACTGATGTTTCTGTGGGACGTGGAGCCAAAGTCACGCTGTCTTGAGCTTCTGGAAGCTCTGGCGGCGGCTTCATCTTTTCCGGCTACGGTGATTGCTGCCTCTGCCCTTATACGTCTGTTGAGAGCTGCCTCGGGGTCACGGTAACAGACTTCGAACAACAGGGTTGTTCGTCCGTGCCCGTTCCTTCGGTATCAGCGGCATCATTTCCTACCACTGGTACCAACGGCTTGGCGATTTCCCTCAACTTGACCGTACCATAGCCCTAATTGACAACATTTGCTCTCTGTTTGAGCATGTCCGCCGAGATCGGGTCTACTGGAATGGTGATTTCCACCACTGTGGACTTTCATACCCGATTTAGATATCGGCAGTCCATTATTTTCAGGCCTTCAATCTGCCTCTGAAGAAGTAGTAGCGCGTCCTTATTCTTGGAGCTAGCCAGCTCCGCTACCACCTTCATCTTTGCCCCTTTCCAAGGGGAAAGCTTAAGAACTGTGGCCCTTATCCACTCTACAGTTATAGCGTCCCTGCATATAATAGATAACCTGCAGCCATCAAAAATAGGCTTTACAGCGCTATATATGTTTTGCTTCTGATCGCCCTAAGGATGGCATTCTGAATGGCCCTCAGTTTGTCCGTCGACCACATCGTAGCCGGATAGTCCTCGGGGACTATACACAGCTTCACCTCGCACAGTGCGTCGCTAAAGGAATCTGGATTCGCAGCCTTTTCAACGTCTTCGCGATGCAGACTTGCCTCGGCCGTGGGCACTCTTACTGCCCCAGCTGGCTTAGCTCTCGCTGCACCGTGCATATATTTTTTCTTTAGGGCTTGCTAGCCTCCTCAAAGCTCATGTCCTTCTCCAAATAGCGCTTGAGGCGTTTCCGACCTGCTCCACTAAACCGATCTCGCTTTCGAGTTTGGATGAGGGTATCACTTCCCGTCGGAGAGGCAAACAGCTTCTGGTCATGCTCCGGCGAGATATCAGAAAGCGTTTTGACGGGACTCGCTTCCTGTCTAGCGCTGGTGTCAACCATCTCAACATCATGCTGGGGACAACGCGCACCCGGTAGTACTGTCGAGACAGTTCCCGTGTGGCCGGCTGGCGAAAGGCCAAGTCCGGCCTCGTCTGCGATCTGTTCAGCTCCACCTGGCTTTTTTAAAATATTTATTTGGTTTACGTTATCCATTAGTGTTTCCATGAATATGGGGGATAGTATTACCGCTGGGACATAGCCTCAACTATCCCGAGCGGGGCTTCTTACAACCAGAGGTCGCCAGGTATCTCGAGGCCACCATTATGAGACACACTAACGTAGTGCCATTCATCCCATAAGCACGGTACGGATAACACTCGGAATTACGGGTTTAACGAGTTGTCCTCTCTAGATAGTAAAATCAGGGGCACCTCGCGCAGGGTGTGACTCTTCGCCACGTACGGTCGGTCTTGAGCCATCTGCTCCTGACGTATAGAACAATACCAAGAGCCTTAATCCCCCACACTGTAAGTCTTTTGTACAAAACTCACAAAAATTAAGCAAAGTTGTTTGAAATTTTCATCAAAAAACTACTTATTCTAGATTTTTTCGGTATGCATTATTATAGCCCATTCAATTTCAGTATGATAAACTGCAAATTTTCAGTAGCTAGGACTTTTTGGCAGTTTTTTTTGTTCAGGGTGTTGTGCATTTTTTTCCATGCAACGCATGAACAAAATTTATTTTTATATGGGAGAAACCGGGCGACACCGCCAACAAAAAAAAGTCCTAGCTGCTTAAAACTTGCAGTTTATTATACTGAAATTGAGTGGGCTACAATAATGCATACCCAAAAAATCTATAAAGTTTCCAACATTGATTTATGTAGCTTTTGTTATAGAATGAGCTTTAGATTAAATAAAAGTTAAAGTAAACGATTTATAACGGAAGTCATTTTGAATATCGTGAAGAAACTAAATTATGAATGTGACTAACTGTATGTAGTATCGTAAGTACATATACAAATCTTACAAACCTAAGTAAACAAATTCAAGAAAAATTAAAAATTCAGGCACATATTTGTATACGCTAACATAAAAAAAAACTGTAAAAATTCATTTAAATAAAATTCAAACCTAAACTAAGACTAGATACGTATACATATTTACATCCTATTGATGGGGCTGGCAAGGTTGTTAAAAGCTTGGGCAGTGGCTTTTAAACCCTCATCCAAAGTCAAAATAGCACCCGATGTATGTACGTTTATGTAATTTTGCCACGTTTGAATCTACCTTTAGACCGTCATCCACAGGTCGATATCCTCTTAGACTCGCTTCTTTTCGGGACACCTTCATGGCGTCTTTGTCGTCGAAGTTTTGGGGGTTTCACAGCGCACTTCATTATCCTCTTCAACCAATAATTGCCACACGGATTCGTCTCAGTTTTCCAATTGAAATTCCTATTATTGGAAACATAAGGTGTATGTAATTAAGTTCATTGAAAAGTACCTCTTTAATTGCCATATTTTCCGGAATATCGTTACTCACACTCACTGCGTAGCTACTGACAATTAGAGCAATCACGCGCCCCTCAAGCTCCGTCATAGGCGGTTGGTCAAGAGGTCTGTTGCCGGTCAACGCCTGCTGCCTTTTCCGGTCACGAGCTTTCAGACTTGTCCGACTTTTCAAGTCCCGCCAGACCTTTTTGTAATAATATTAAATTAAATAAACAATATATTTGTTTAATACTTAATTCTACACTTTCACTGTTACTGCTCATTGGCTTCTTTGCGAGCGAGTGGCAGTATTGTTGTAAACTGCGTTCAGCTTTACGTGTACTGCCAGCTTAGCCCACTTTTTCTCGTTTTGTAGCTTCCCGTGAAGCTTTTGAAACTTCCCGGAAGCTAGTCCCGGGTATTCCGACAGGACGTCTGCCATTGTGCTCAACTGATCCGCTGAGGCACGGATTCGTTCGGAGTTCGTGAATCGTACAATCGTTACTGCAAACCACAAAAATTCTGGACAAAGAT
Source organism: Rhagoletis cerasi (assembly GCA_029783565.1). Classification (NCBI taxonomy): domain Eukaryota; kingdom Metazoa; phylum Arthropoda; class Insecta; order Diptera; family Tephritidae; genus Rhagoletis; species Rhagoletis cerasi. The sequence continues at coordinate 10,774 of JAPVRG010243533.1, forward strand.
TGCTTTTGTCGAATAGCTAAAAGTTAGTGAATCGCACTACTGGATATCTCTGCGTTAGGTGTCAACTAACTTGTAACTAACTACATATGGACATAAAATATCAATAAGAAAAAATTAACGTAATCTTTTTTAAATTTCTACAAGTTTATTTATTTACTTTATTTATCGTTACATATTTGTTTATTTATTGTCCCATATTCGAATCCCGTAAGACATAACATCAAAATAACAATCTTCTTTTTTTTGTCCTGAGGAAATAATTTGTGAAGTGCAGGAAAAAAGTGTATTCAAAGACATTTTTTATGAAGATATTTAAATAAAAATTTGTTTAAAGAAAAACACCTTCTGGTTATATCTGCATGACCCCTGCATGACTTTACAACTTCCAAAGCAATGAATTTTTGAACAATCAAGTTTTAGATAGGGAACGTGGTTTAGGTTAGGTTAGGTTGAAGTGGCTGCCAGTAACCACCAGCACACCTAGGCCCTTAAGATTTTGGGCCCGTTGTGATACCACGCGGGACAATTGAACCCTCCTATTCAAACCATCGTGTGGAGTTAGCGAAACTCAATAGCTGCCGTATTCCTACTTCGGCTATGTCGGTTAAACCTTCGAAGAATTCTGAACCCAAGAACTTTCGTCTTCTTTTGCAAAGTGCGGGACATTCGAAGAGGGATTCAATCAGTCGCTCCATTACTTTGAGTTGGAAGGATGATAGACTAATTGGCCTAAAATCCTTTGGGTTAGTATGGGATGTTCTTCCCGCCGGTATGAAAACCACCCTCGACCTTAGCCAGGTCCCCGGAATGTAGTTAAGAGTAAAGACTCCTTTGTAAATAGCGTACAGCCATTCTGAGCTTATCTCCAGAGATTGTTGCAGCTGAATTGGTGATATACCATCTGGACCCGCAGATTTATAAGGTTTGAAAGAACCTATTGCCCAAATTAGTTTTTCTTTGGTGAGTAGATCTGCCGTAACTGGCTGACCTCCATCTCTATTTGGCCTAAATAGTGCCTGATCTGTGGCGCCTGGAAAGTGCGTACTCAGGAGAAAGTCCAGGGATTCCTCCCCAGTTTCCGTCCATGTCCCATCGGATCTTAGCAAGCATCCTGGGGCTGCTCAAGGCGAACTGGAGAGTACCTTCCTGAGCCTAGACCCGTCTGATACAGATTCCATGCCACTGCAGAAGCTCCTCCATGAAGATCTCTTGCTTTTGCTTAATAGTTTCTTGTAATCTCTTAAGCTTGACTTATAGATTTCCCATTGCATATCACACCCAGTTGATTTAGCATTATTAAAAGCCCTTCGACAGGATTTTCGGGCCTCATCTATTTCTGAGCATCACCATGGTGGTTTCTTTTTACCTCGTCGCCTGGGATTGGCTTGTCGTGGGCCAGGTACATAGACGTTAACCTGACCACTCGCCCGTTCGCCTCTGGGCTGAGTGTGGTACTGTCCTCGTCACTGAATTGTGGAAGAAACAGAAAATTTAGTTTGGTACTTGCCAGGATACATACCCTTGGTTTACCTTTGGTAGCCCCACGTACCAGTGTATGCTCTGCCGACTTCAGTCCGCAAATTTTGTGCCCGACCACCCAGGGCTCCTGGATGAGGGCGATGTCTGCTGCCCCTCTTGAAAGCTGGAGCAGCAATGCAGCTGACGCTGCTTTACTGTGATGGAGGTTTATCTGGAGGACACGCACCATCTTGGTCGCACCTTCCCACCTCCTCCGTGATCTTCGAGTTCGCCTCGTCGCCTGACATCAGTTCCTCCTCTGTGTATTTCCGGAAGACGAAGCCGACCCCCAGCGAAGATGTAGATGAGGCGTATCCGCCAGCTAGGTCATCCATCGGATTGGCCTGGTTGGATTCCTCGTCCATCTCCTCCTCACTGTTGGCCTCTTCCGGCTCAACGTCTGCCACGCTTCTCGCAGCATGCAAGTCGTTGGTGTACACACGCACCTTTACTGTGCCAAAACCATACTGGATAACGCCACCAGTGCGCTCCAAAAATGGCAACGACTCCTCGGTCAGCATCAAGACCACCTGACGCGTCGCCATAGTGCTGGGTTCCTGCCGAACCACCTTCCAGTTGTGGGAAGGTAACTCGGGGTTAAAGAGCCTTATAACCTCGAGCATCCTCTCTGGTTCCGATGGTTTAGCCGGAACCCATACCCTCGCTCTTGGCCTAGACGGGATGTCCTTCAGATCCATCTTCCGTAGCATCGCTCCAGGGTAGACCTCTCCCAGTCTAGCAACTGCCTTCTTGTAGAGTTCCGCAGACCTCTCATCGTTGCACGCAACCACCTTGATGTTGCCTTAATACCAAACTGCACCTTGGCATGATGGAGGCGGTCCGGGGTGCTCCCGAAGCACGCTGACAGCGATATCTGCCATCTCCGCCTTTACCCATTTCCAATGGGCTCTGAGAGCAAACTTCTCCTCCTGATTCTCATCCCGGACTCCGAGGAGAATTCCATATTTTGCTACTTCAGCAAAGGAGGGGCCTTGGGTTCTTACCCTCTTTGGCTTATTTTGCGCAACCTCCTTCGAACGGTTGCGCTTTTCACCAGCCTGAGGTTTTCCGAGAATCGGAAGCTGGAAGTTGGGGATAATTGTTTTCGCCCACTCTATCTCCGAACGGATCTCAGGGCAGCGCCCTGCTACACAAATCCGGCGTCGACTCGGATCTCTTCAAGATCCTCATGGCAGCCTTCCGATGTCTGGCAATGGCTGCACTGCGCAATGGCCTATAATCGGGCCTCGTAAACGCTGTAGGAGTAGGATGGGTCGGAGCCTGAGCAGCAACTTTGGCGCCTCCTGAGACTGCAAGCTTCAAGCCAGATTTGCCTCCACTGGTGCTAGGACCGTCCCCAGACCTACTCCGTTCCGCTGTTGTGGATACGCCAAACCCCGGCATCGCCATTAGCTTACGCCCTCCACTAGAATTGGCCACATCGTGGCTCGTAGAAGGGCCCTGCATCGCATGGGTCCCATGGTATCTGGGCGGGTGCCCTTCCGACTTTTTGTGAGTGCCGGTCTCAGAGTTTTTATGGTTTTTTTTGTTTGTTTGGTCGCTCATAAATCCCACGAGTTGCGGAGAAAGGGGTTCGTCGACCCCGGGCAGAGGTCCGCTGTACCCAGGGCAAGGCCATAGTGTACAACCGGGTGCGGCCCGGTTCCCAGAGGGCTCCGTTAGCGACTGGGCTATTTGGGGGCCCCCATCCAGGCTGATCCTCAGTACGGAAAACGCGTAACGCCTTGATCCAGCCCCTACCCCTAGACCACGATCAAGGACCATTTCCGTATGTCATAGCGATTTCAGAACGCATAAGCACACAGCACTGATCCCTGATCTTAGCTAGACACCCTCCCGACATCGTACGGGATTGCTCTGTAGTGCTTATTTCCAGCTGGCACCCTCGCGGAGGGATTCGCCAGTGGTTTAATTGTGTTAAATTGTAAAAATATATGATTAATTAAGAGAATAAATAAATAAAATATTAAAAAGCCTGAAAGGTTCTGAGATGTTGTTTACTTTTACTTGAGAATTATGAAAATAGGCAAAACCAAAATATTTGTTCTCTGCACCGCGAAATTCGCGTAATATATTAAATGGCTTGTCATGGCGCTTGTGTGGACTATTTCCCTCCTTTAATTTTTCTGTGTGAACATTTCATTAGTTATTACTAATTTCTGTCTCATTTTAATATAATCGATAACAGTTCGGTTAAAAAGGTGAGCACGCTGCGTATGAAACGTATATGCATATATTAAAGCCAAAATCAAAAATTTTAAAATTGTACTAACCAAATTTTTAACTCTACGTATATACTTTACTCTACATGCTCAGTGGTTAATAAAATCATGCTTTAGCGCTTTGTAGCTCTTAGGAAACGATCGAGCCAGCACGCAGTATGCGAGTTTTGCATTTGAATTTGGTGTTTGTAACGGTGGACTTGCTGCGTCATGGGGTTCTGCCGTTGTCGACCGTTTTTCCCCCTTTTCTTTTTTCCGGCCACCGAAAGGCTTCTGCTTAGTAGGTAGTCAAAGAACCAGTTGAAAAATTAACCATAAAAAAGTAGCCTCGGAACCCTGCACGGGTAGCGCCGCCGCTGGACACGTCGAAAATAACTCAAAGAAACCCACCATCTCGGGAACCGCATCGACGGCGCCAAAGACAAGGCCTGCATGGCCGAAGCATTTTCGGTCCTCCGCAGAAGCTGAAGGGAACGCTAAGCCCTCAGAGGGAAAGCAAACCTCCAGCGATACTGGCAGAACTATACCCCACCAGGGAAAGTCGAAGCCGGTGGAAAAGCTGTGGACGGCCCCTCTCTATACTCACTCTGGGCACATCCAGCTTGCAGGGGGTAGTTGCCGAGCCCAAGTCCGCCACGGACAAGCATAGGACAACTGCGAGTAAAACTTTGACAGTGCAGCAAAAAGCAGCCCCTAAGGTCATTAAAAGACTGGGGTCAATCCACACGACCCACTGACGGAGGAGCAAAAGCCTCCCTCCGGGATCCTCCGGGAAAGGGGGGAAGGAAAAATCACCTACTAAGGCAAACCCACGGGAGGACCTAACCCCCAAGAGAAAACGATCTCAGGACAACACCGTGAGTGGATCCAACATTAGCGCGGACAATTTGAAGTCCGTCGTGATGGGTCTGTGCAGGGTATATAAAGGGATACTCCAGAAGTATCCCGGCCCTGCACCAGTCGTCTGTGATGCTGGATGGCATCAGGGGCGGATGAAAGTGGTAGCGTATGCAGATGAGCGCGCGGTCCAGCTTTACAAAGAAGAGATCTCCACGGTTGGACAGCTGTGGCTCAGGGCAGACTTAGTTGCCGTCCATAGGGATGAAATCCCTAACAGGCCGCGAGCCTGGGCCTGGGTCCCAGCTGAGCCGTCAAAGCCGGAGGAGATTCTAGAATTTATCCGACTGGGCGACGAAGGACTGTCCAACAGTGATTGGAGTATAGTCCGAGTTGGCAAGACCAAGGAGAATCAGGGTTTTTGTTGGCTTGGTCATCAACAATGCATCCGTCCCAGTTCTCGAGGACTGTGGTGTGGTAATAAGCTACGGCTGTTACTCAATCACTGTGAAAATCCACTGGAAAACAGACCAGCGAGGGGAGGAGATGGTCAAAGTCTCGAGGACTCGATCCTTCGGGAAATTCTACCGTCACCAAAACAAGCAACACCTCGAGCGGACCTGATGCCTCCGAGTTGGCATCAGTGGCAGATAGCGCGGGTCCACAGGAAAACCCATGAGTGGACCTGGGGACGGACCTACCAACGGGTGTACTCGATACCACTTCAGATATTGGTGTGGATGGTGCTGCAAGCATTCATATACATGAGAGCCTTTCCAGAGAAAACAGAAAACTAATGCTCTATGCTGCTCAGCTTACGCGCAATAAAATGTTAGCAGAGGCGTTTTCCATACGTGGGCATGTTCATATAAGAAAAAGAGAAGGTGATGAGGCGATAAGAGTTATCGATAAGAAATAGATTGATGAAATCGTTAGCAGTAATTAAAATTCACTAATAGAATGTATTGTTTTCAATATTTTTATATATTAAGTTTGCATTATGTTGTATTTCCTTTTCTTTTATTTCATACTTCTTTACTTTTCTTCATCTCTGGCACTTTGATTTTTATTGACTTCACTTGCTTTAT
>JAPVRG010243548.1:0-11166 GCA_029783565.1 Rhagoletis cerasi
TTTCTTTTCTTTTCTTTTCTTTTCTTTTCTTTTCTTTTCTTTTCTTTTCTTTTCTTTTCTTTTCTTTTCTTTTCTTTTCTTTTCTTTTATTTTCTTTACTTTTCTTTTCTTTTCTTTTCTTTTATTTTATTTTCCTTTCTTTTCTTTCTTTTGAACAACGACAGTGATAATGTTCAATACTCTTAATTTCCTCCTCGTATCTGCAGCTGCGACAGAAGTCATTCTCCTAATATGGTGCCTATATGGCAATGTCCGGATATTAAACCAACTGACGATATTAGGGCCGTTTTCTTGACTGCCTGTAAAAGTTGACGTGTTTTATCAGATATGGCCCTTAGGGAGCAGCGGTTAAGATATATTGTGTAGATTTACATAATCGTCGCCATCTATTTCTGAGCAGAGTTCACCATGGGAATTTAAATTTGTTTATTTATTTATTTATTTATTAACTTGTTAAGTACAGTAGATCTTTTCAGTGCAAAAATAATCCAAAAAATTACAAAATTAACTTCAACTAAAATCTAATTAAATACAGAAAAAAATAGTAATGGTAACATCAATAATTAATTTTATGTAATAGTTATGAATAAAAAAAAAACACATATATAATAGATAAAGATAATATTTTAGGAGATTTTTAGGTAAAGTAGAAGGATTTTACTTAAAAAGAAGCATCCAAACATTGCTATACATTTAGTTGAGGTTGGTAAAGAGTTCCAGATTCTGAAAACAGTAACAAAAAGCAATCTAGATGCTGTTAAAGTTTAATACCTAGATACAATAATATTATGGAGCGAGACGATTGAACTAGGTTTAGTTTTCGGTAAAGATAGTATGGTTGGCGGTTTCGAATTAACTTAAACAAAAACAAGATGTTACGAATCTTCAGATAGCTCTCCAGGTTGGAGCCTAAGATGTTTTTTGTGAACTCTTAAATGTGGTCATACTTTCTTTTACCTTAAATATATCTGGCTGCATTATTTAAAGCCAGATTTAATTTGTACCCAAGAACCACTGCCCAGATTCCAATAAACTAATTCGGAATACGAAATGTTGGGGACAATAAGTGACCGTACCAATTTAAGTTTTATGTTAGTTGGTAGGCACGTTTGCCATAAATTTCTTAGAATCATATATATTACTTGGATATGCAATGGCTAGTGTGATCTGTGCAAGTTAAAAGTGTATTCATTTTAAAACCAAGATTCGTCACAACGGATTGGAAATTCAACTCCGTATTGCCCAGCATTAATGGCGGACTCAAATCAAAAGAAACAAACGATATAGGTAGTAACTGCGTTTTGGCAGCGTTTAAATTGAGACCGTTCTACCAAGATCATCATTTAACCTAAAAACTAAGTCTTCACCTAGAACGATGGGACGCGAGAAATAAATCTGTGTGTCATTAGCATATAAATGAACACATGAGGTTTGGCAACAATAAACAATATCTATGAAAAGAATGGGACCTAGAATCGAACCTTGGAGTACTCTGGAAGTGACTTTTCTATGACTAGAAAAGATGTCACCGCATTGGACTTGTTGGTATCTGTTCTGTATCATATCAAAAGCTTTAGAAAAATATAGCAGCACTAAAATAGTAAGTAGCTTATTATCAAAAGCAGGACCAATGTCTTTCATAACTTTTAACAAGGCTCAAGAGACTGTACTTATCAAGGTGGTGAATTATTTGGGTGGATGGGAATAATATTTGCAATTTTCCATTGTTTGGGAAAGGTAGAGGAGGTTAAGGCATAATGAAAATATGTGTAAGAGTGGGCAGCACATAAGGCAGAATTAGTTTTAGAAATCGTTGACAGACTCCATCCACGCCGGTAGCATTTGATTTTATTGCAAAAACGCATATTGCGACATTATCTTCCATAGCTACATCGAATGAAAATTCGTATTTCTGTTCCTATTTTCGCTAGCTCATCGGCTTTCGATTTGAGTTCATCGGCATTGAGCTTCCAGCTGGTTTATTACCCTTCTGCACTCGATGGTGGATTTGGATCTTAGATTTTAATCGCAACTGGATTAACTCCTTACTAAGATCGGTGATAATGAGCCACAGAGCGGTAGCCTTCATTTGATTAGCGGCCAAGTTACTAGACTTCTGTTGAAACAGTAAGTTCCACCTCATTCAAGGAGCCTGGCTTAGGCTAGGATACCTAGGTATTGCTTTCGCTGATAGAAAACGGCACACTTGTGGTACCACGACTTGGAAGTTTCACTCGCCCTTTCTGAACAATTTAGAGTACGAATCTCGTCAGGCAACATAAAGCTACAGGCTTCTCCATTTGTGTTTTCGGCGTTTTCGCCCAAGTAATTAGCAAAAATTTGCGATCCAAATGACGCATTATTTTATTATAACTTTATTATTTTATTTAATGAATAATTAATTAATTTCAATGAATTCTCATACGTCAAAAGATTAAAATCTATTAAAGCAAATAAGTATTATTATTTCTCTGTATTTCCGCGTAGTCAACTACAAGTGTATTACCTCCCACACAGATCAAATCGCAAAATACTGCAGCTGTTAAGTGCAATATGACAATATCAGACAACATTTTATGTAGATTATATTTTAAAATCATTAAGCAAAATGCAGAGGTGGGCAATAAAAAATCAAATTACCAGCTTCAGAACATAAAGATCATTTCGTCAAAATTATAGTTTAATTTATCTTACTGTATTCATGCTCGTTAATATGCAATCAAAATGCAGGAATTCGGTGCATGTAGGCCGCTATGCAATGCGCATGCGCACCCACGAGTGGGTTGCTTGGTTAACACCCAACCATAAACGGTGATAGGTGACATTAATTTGTTGCCATATGTCAACATACATATCAATTGGGTGCACTGAAATGAATGTGTAAAGAATAATTCAAACGATGAGATAGTCACACCTACAAAAATGTCCAGACATGTATGTATGCGCGGAGTTAGTAGATAGAGGTAATTACACAGTTGTCCAAGTATGTGTTTACTTGATAGACGTTGTAGGCGCTTATATGGGCTAATATGAAAACATACATACAACGGCAAACATATCTAATTAATGCGCGATTTTAGTGGCGATAAATCAATCACCATACTGTAATCTGGACAGTTTATGAGAATAAAAAATATGTACCTACATATAAATTTAATTGCAAAAGCCTGACTGTCCTGCGGCAATTATATGCATTGAAATAGTAATTAAAAGTCGCTTTAATTATTTACGAATATATGAATGTATAAATATCTACTTGCAGTAAAGCACGTACCTGCCAATTTTCACGTTATTTATTTATAGTGAAAGCTGCAAGTATTGACTTACGCGCCGCAAACACGCCCATCACCTTTTATTCTTAATTACTGACAAGTTAAACTAAATTGTTCTTAACAGCGTTTAATATGCCTGCAAACAACTATTTATATATACTCGTAAATATGTAAACATGTATTTATGTATCATTTTGCATTTATGTCCATTTACGTTTTTCGCAAACGCAGCAAATGTTCTTGATTGTCTGGCAACTGTGTGGCCTTCTGCAGCCTTCATTTATCGCCTGAGGCGCTAGAACACGCGGCGTGCGCGCTCTACACACTTCTAGGCGGAACAATGCGTCAATTTAACGGGTCACAGCTGTCCAACTCCGGCAGATAAAAGTGTGCGCTTGGCCACGGTCATTATCTGGCTGGCTGGCGCTGAATTATTTGTTGTTGTTATTTCTCGTTTTACATTCAGTCTTGGAACATTAAAAGTTTTTATTGTAATTTGTCTGATTTGTCTTTTCCTGTGCACATGTGTTTGGCATTACAAGGCAATGGACTTGTAAAGCATGCAAATACGTACATATACTTCTTATTCTACATACTTACATATTTCTAAAGTTTGTTAACTCTTGTAGCGTGTTAAGTTTTGGGGCAGCTGTTCGACATGCGTCACATTCACTTGTCTGTGCCAATGTACGCTCAGATTTTTGCAGTTTTAGCGGATTTCTTTGATTTTATATTTTTTATTTGTGATTGAGTTTTTATTGTTTTCGTCTTGTTTGGTCACTCATTCAATTCAATCAGATTTTATGTGCAATTAATTAAACTGCGATATTTTAACACCTCCAGTGATCCGCCGCTCAGCTCAACGGTGAATGCCTTATGCATTTGCCAATCGTCGCCAATCATGACCACCTCAGTGACAAAGCGTGCAAAGATTGTGTTGTGAAGATATCAAATTAATTAAGCTTTTACGATCTTGATTTTGTTAGCACAATTAGATGTTATTTAGCAGCACTTAAGTAACTGTACTAGTAACTCTATTATGTCTATATGGGTTACAATGCGTCAACTTTTTGATTGTCTTTTGGAAACTGCTTAATAAAAGTATAAGATATGTAAAGAAGATGATAGGTCTGAAAAAAGTGATTGATGTACACCTATCGTCAAGTACAAGTTACCACTGCAAATTTTCAAGCATACCCGTCATTGGTGAATGAAAAATATTCAGGTTCAAATTAGCTAGTGTTTTTCGTTCCATATACTCTTCTCTGATGGCATTATTAAGTCCCTAAAATATCGAATCTGGGTTGTTTTAGGTTAAGTTGAAATGGTCGCCCATAAAGAACACACTTAGGCTTTGGGCCCTTTGTGGTACCGCCTTGGGGTTTGCGTTAAATTGGGCTTCCAATTTCTCTGAGCCTGACTGCAGCCTGCGCTGCGGCTATTTTCCTGCAACGTAAGCAGAAATAATATTGCATGTCATTAAGTGCCAGAGTGGGAGTCGTCCGCAATGCACCACTAATACCAATAGGAACAGTCCGTTGAATGCGCTCTAGATTCCTAACTAGTGAAACTCTCTCTAGCGAATTCCATCAGACAAGAACTTCATAAGACATAAAATATAGGCTTAAATGTATGAATTGGCTAGTTAACAAAGGACACAAGTCAGCATTTCTTCGATGTGGAAAATTTCAACAGAACTCCTTTAAACGATCCCGTCAGAAACATGCAGGCGAGCACCTCTAATCAAGGAGAGAGTTGAGACTTTCTACTTTGCCGGGAACAAGACCGGTTCCGTCCTACTAAAGTTGACGGCGAGTTCATCCTTATCGCAGATCGGAAAGCGCAGTGCGACCCTAATGAAGGCTTCTCCTGTAATTGGGTTACAAAGCAAACTGGAATCAAGGGGAAGCTTTAGAAGCTTGCCTCTCAGGGCTGCCGCAAGAATGTGTCTAAATTTGGAGGGTTCATGGCACCTTTCTACGTTTTCCCATTAAACCCTCTTAAAAATAAAAATATAATAGATTGACGCTTACACATATGTTAGTGCTTGACCGAGCTTCTCCTCCGATTTGTGCCGTGCGCCTTGATGTCACACATATGGAAGGCACCTACAGTTTTACGCCAACTCCGAACGGCGATTTTATTTTTATGAGAAGCTGTTTTTCATGGCAGAAATACCTTCGAAGGGTATTGCCTGCCGAGGGGCGACCGCTGTAAAGAAAAATTATTTTTTCTATATTTTTTTTGCGATGTTACTTCTACCATGGCTTAAACCCGGGCCATGCGGAGTGGAAGCACTAAACCACAGCGTCCACAAACCTAATTAAACCTTCTTAGCCTTTCAAATTTTGGACTCTTAGAATAATATTACAGCGTTATAGCTTCCTAGTTAGTAGGAGTTTTACCTTTCCGGGCTATATTGTTATATATTATCCGTTTTTTCCCCGGAGGGATGGTGGTCGGTGGGATGATATTAGGCCCTTGGTGTTAAATTCAATTGACATTATAACCACTTCATGCCCATTGATATTATGGTCCCTTGAAGTGGTCATAATGTCAATTCTACCTTATGTACATGGACTTTATGTCACCCCAACTGTTGGTTACTTGCGGTCAGGAGTTCTCAAACTAACTACTGGTTTCAATTTAGTGAGTAAAAAAATATGTTTTCCCTTGTTAGTTTTCATCAGATTACGAAAATAAACCGTATAAAACAATTCACATTTGCTAATAGACCGTCATATCATTTGGGGTTTTGCACAGTCTTGTACAGATGATAGAAGGTGAAACAATAAGAGCGAGAAGAAAGATTTCGCAACGCACTGCCTTATTTGAAAATTTGCCTAAAAGATTTGACTATAAGGTAGCGGAATGTCAAAAAATAAAGCGAGAAAGCTGTTTTATTCAGGGACCGTAATCATTATGAGTTCTATCAAAAAAATTGATATTTAATCATTATTTCAAGATTTTAAAATAATTAATCATAATAAAATATTTCTGAGTTTTATTTTATCGCTCAGAAATAAAAATTATTTATCGATTTCTTTTTTTTGGTCAAAAATAAAACAAATTTATTGAGTGTTATTTTTCGCTCTAAAATAATAATTATTTTATGAGTTTTATTTTATTTCATCAAAAATAATGATTATTTTTGAGTTCTATTTTTTTAATCGAATATAAAACTCATTTCTTGAGAGTTATTTTTTCTCCCAGAAATAAAAATTAATATTTGAGTTTGATTTTTTTTCGAAGAACTCAAAACCTCACACTACTTTTCTAATAAGTGTTTAGTGGTAGGTATTTTTTGCTGTGCACTCGTCAACATGTGCACTCAAAAATTAAAACAAATATTAGCATAAGCATTTATTGTGCATAGCAAAAAATATGTACTACTAAAGGCTTTTTAAAAAGCTTTGTGGCGTTCTGTGTATTTCGATCCGCCAGAAAAAAAAATTAAACTCAAAAACTAATTTTTATTTTTGAGAGATAAAATATGAAAATATTCGAAAAAAAAAATAAAACTCAAAAAATAATAATTATTTTTGATAAAACAAATAAAACTCAAAAAATAATGACCTTTACTCATCAAAAAATAAAACTTACAAAATGATCAATGTTTCAGAGAGAGAAAAAACCACTCGAAAAATGAGTATTATTTTTGATCAAAAAAATATAACTCGACACATGATTATATATTCTGAGCGATTTATAAAAACTAAAAGTGTAATTATTAATTATAATTTTTATATAAATCGCTCAGAAATTTTTAAATCGTATCATATTCCTAAAATACATAAAAAACATGCACATATAAATACTCGAAATTGTTATACGATATTTGGAAGCTTTTGATTTTTTTCACTGGTTTTATTACTTCACCTGTGCCGAACTGTTGAAGCAATAAACGAAACTAAATAGTAACGTACAATATAGGTTATTTTCGTACACTGGTTTTCATAGTAAATTAAAAAAAAAATTATAATTTTTCACTTAAACTGCGTTCGTAAAATTTAAATTTAAAGAAAATCTCGATACATGCATTTACATATGAAAAATGTATCCACAGCTATAAGGAGTACCTACGAGAGATTTAGATCAAATTCTTTAAATGAAATCAAATGCAATTTTTTTATTAAATATTTTTATTTTCTATAAAAAACAATAAGTAAACATAATCTCAAATACTACATACATATGATAACATTTTTGCTTAGAATCATAACTATTGGTTTAAAATGTGAAAATCGCTAAAATTTACAAAATGAAATAATAATATTTTTTTTGTAACTAAATAGAAAACAAAAAATGTTTCATTTTAAATTGGTACGCTTACAACTAAGTGGAAATAGAGTACATAAAATACATTTGCCAATTAACCAAAACAAAGTACGCCAGCACGAATTTGAGTTTGGAAGTGGCGTCTTCCTTTAAATTAACTGCTTAACTTAACTTTTTAGATGAAATGAACGTATGAGTTATGATGAAACTTAGAATGGTGGAAATACAAATCTAATTGTCTACATATTTTCAATTTCAAAAGATAGTGTATTAATTTTTTTAAGCAAATTTAATCTAAAGATAAATGAGATTTGTGTATTTCTCGACATTTTTAACTACATTCTCGTCAAAGAAGGAAAACGAGCTTGCAAGTACCAAAACTGTTAACTATATATAGCTGTAGTATTGATAAAAGTTAAATGGTAAATGCATGCGATATTTATTCTAAAACTAAAATTTGAGCTTGTCTATACTGAAAAGGTTTTGAGTATAAAAGTCTGAATTACATAAGAAATGCTATCGAAGTGTGTTGTGTTCTATGCGGCAGTGGCTAACTGAAAGTGAAAGTGCTACAGCCATGCTACTGAAAAATTCCTAAATGTTACGCAAGCCTGAAAAATTACACCAGAATTTTTACATTTCTTTTTTTTTTGAAGTAAGTATTTTTAAATTCTGCCCATTTGCAAATGATTCCTTGGCTGAAGTTTTAGCAATAATCCAGCAATCTGAGTAATGCTAACAGGACACGTTATTGCAAACTATTTCTGTGAAAGCTTCTCTAAGTCACTACAGAGTTTATTTCTTTAGCTTTGCTTTTAAATTTTCACCCTACAATTCAATCTTTCACTTTCCCTCTATAAATAATTTCATATGCTACAATTTGCTTAACCTCCACTACCTCTAAGTGCTTAGCTTAATGCCAACAGCGGCTCATAGTCCACATCCTTCGGACTTGTCTTCTTCTTGTATTTCTTTTGCAATTTCGTTTTGTACAATTTCGATTTCGATTTGCTCGCTCGCCTCTTATTCTCTTCCCTTTCTTCTTGCTCCTTTTCGCGATCGAGCAATTCCAATTGTTCAAAGATGTTCTTCGGACGTGGATGCGTGCTTGGTTTGGTTGAATTTTTGGCTGCATATACAACAACAAATTGCGAGAAGGCGGAATCGGCGGGCGTATTTATGTCAGCAAAGTCACGGAAATCGGCGAACTGTTCCTCTGGATAAGTGTACTTTTGTACGAACTCCTCATTGGACGGCCGTCCATGTCCATTTGCATCACCATAGTATTGATTAAAATCACTATTCTCATCGGTGTGATAGGGCATTTCTTCTTCGGGATAGAAAGTGCCGCCACGCAGTACGCCAAAATCACCCGAACCCAAAATGGCTGGATCAAAGCTGCGTTGCGATGGTCCCAGTGGCACTTGTTCGGGATGTGGCGCGGCAAATTTTGGTATTGCTGGGCTATCGGGTATTGGGAAGTAGGGACGCGAATGGCCTAATGGTGGCGCTTCACGAAAGAAGGGAGGATAGTAGTTTTGTGCCGCTTGTGTGTGTGAGTCGATGGAAGCTGAGGGATGCGGTGCAGCGGAGTGCACATCGGCACGTGCGATTACATGCGGATTGGGTTGGATGGGGCGGAAGTGGTAGGTGGGTGGCACGTGGAATTGCTGTTCTTGCGAACGCAGAACTGTGACGGGTGTGAAGTCGTTGGGTTCCATAAGCATGTCAGCGTCCTCTTCGGGGAATTCGACTGTGAAAGAGAGAGGAAGAAAACGTTCAAATTACTGATGGAAATAATTATTTATATTTAAATATTTTTAATAATAAGTTAACCTTAACCTACTTATTTCTACTAATGGAGGTTTGTTTAAACAAAAGGCATCGTGAATGATATGATATGTTCATTCGTATGTTTACTTCCGCTGATACAGTTAGCATTATATGAATCTATGCAGTAGCTTATGTTAGTTGAAGAAGGCGTGTAGAGTTTCATACTACTTATAAGTCGGATACATATATAGATTAGGTTAGGTTAGCGAACGGCTATGATAAGAGTTCACATTCCCGATTTTCTAGCGAATCCTAGCGGACGCTATTATGGAGTTTTCGATCTAAGAAATCAAAGAGGTAGTCAGCCGGAAATTGAAACATTTTCTCCAGTGGGCGAGGCATTTGCAAAGAAAGTATTGGACGAATTCAATCTCTTCTTCATCCCTACAGCTTCTGCTGAAATCGTCATGCGGGGATCCGAACCTGGAGACCCTGTTTCCAATGGGCCAGTATCACGTTAGTATAACCTTGGAAAGCCTTAGACTATGTTGAAACAGGCACCTAATTGGCACTTAAGAACCTTTTCAGCAATTAAAGCCTTAATTGTAACCCAATTTACCATACCAAATTTGAAATTATTAATTGCCAATTAATACTTAATTGGCAATCAATTTGTGTCAGATTCTCTATGCGACCCTGTGAATTATGTTTATTTTTGATTTACTGGTATGTGTATTGAATAAATAACAATAAGCGAGGTTTGTGTAGTGAATAAATAGCACCAGGGATGGAACATTAAATTTTCAAATTTTACCTAATTCGCGGAAACATTTTACCATAAATGTTCCTGAAAAATAAATATGTATGTTCACATATATATAGTTGAAAAAATCAGAGGATAACCTCTCCCTTCGATAGCATATCAACTCAAGCAAATTTGGCTATAAAAAGACAGAATATTTTCGAGCAGTGCGAGAACAAACTGTTTTAGAAAAGGCGAATCAATTTCCTCCGAGTTCTTCGATCTAACGTTTTGAAAAGAAATATTCTCTGTTTATCTGGCGCAATCAACTACAGTTACGTTACTTTGGCCACCGTTTTGAATCATTTATATGCCCAGAAAATACGCTGCAATGTCGATAAAAATAAGAAAATATTTCTTGAAAGGTTATTTGGCTACGTTCCAAATGTACCTTAAATGGTGTGCTTGTACCGAATGTACTTTCAAATTAAAGAAAGGTACGATTGCACCGACTTTTCCATCACTGGAGCTAATGGAATGAAGCAGCTGACTGTGTGTGAACACCCAAAAACGTTGGCTCAATTAAAAAGTTAATTGACACACAGGAAGCAGTGCTGAGCCGAGCGAAGCCGTTGCGAGCGGGGCGAAGCTATCAAATTGCTGTAAAAATATGCATATGTATACATATGAAAGTGTTCATTCAGAAACGTTTCGGCGCTGAAAGAAAAGCGCTTTTGATTTTGAAAATTCTATTTGATTTTTCAACCTCATGATGCTGATGCAAATGAAAAATCAAACAAGTAAGGAGAGGCTGTCTTCGGCTGTGCCGAAGGCTTTATACCTTTCATGAACACGCGCAAATCAATGTAAATAGTAACTACTGAAAAACTGATTTTAATTTGCTTGCTGGCTTGCGTCTGCTGGGTATGCTAGTAATATATATAGCCGCGATCTTAGTGATTTTTTGAACAAATATTCCATGATCTATTAGCAAATATGTCACCAAGCTTCATGTTTCAATCTTCTAAAATGAGTGAGTAATAGCCAAAATCCTCTTATCTGAACGATCGGTTGTATGGGATATATATTATATATAGCTCC
>JAPVRG010243584.1:3105-15991 GCA_029783565.1 Rhagoletis cerasi
CGCAGCTTTTTTTGTAAAATAAGTTAATATTAAATAATAAAGTGCTTTTAAACAAAAGTGTGATCCCTTACAAACGTGTGTATGCCAAAAAAATTAACTTCGGTCTACCCATTCCGACGTAATAATCGAAGTAAAAGCCCCTGTATAGACAAACCAACCCAAAACGCTTATACAAAATAATTTTTTATATTAAATTTAATTAATTAATTATTTAAAATTAAATTGTTGTATCCGTATGTATGTTTTTGACTTTCTTTTTTTTGGTGTTTTCTACTGTGTTACTTTTACGTCCAATCATTTCCACAGTGGCTCACAGAAGTATTTTGCATTGTTTTTTCGATATTTAAAATGCTTTTCATATTAAATTTTTTTCGTTTAATGGAAGAAAATGCTCAACACCGTCAGCAAATAAAAATCAAAAATCAACGGATTTTTTTAGCGAATTGAAATTTGCACTTATTGTACTAAAATTGAATGGGCTTTAAAACTGCATACTGGAATTTTTTGTTGAAAATCTAATTAAAAAGTTCGAGATTAAAAATTACCGTAAAAAATTTACCATGAAAAACATTTTAAATATCGCAAAAAAAGCAATGCAAAATACTTCTGTGAGCCACCGTACGTATATCGAACTTTTTAAAAAAGATTTAAATTTGGTTTTCGGTTCGTACGACCAAGGAAATGGATTCCCTGATACAATAAGCAAAACTGTGTGTTGACAACCTTCTAAAAAGTTTATTGCATACTCATTTCAAGTCAAAAAAAGAAAAAAAAGTTTAAACCCTTCAATTTTGAGGGGCATTTTAAGGGTTAAGGTAATTTATTTTTTATTTTATTAATATTATTTAATTTAGTTGTATTTAATTAATTATTTCACTATCTGTTCTCGTTATCGAGATATTAAATTTTGTCACAGAAAAAATTTTCCACCCTGTGCGGCATTTATTAGTCATATGGGCATATCCTGGGTAACGGACGCGACATTCGTACGCGTTTAACCAAGCTTAAAATATGAAAGAAACGGAAAGATCGTATGTATATTATAATTATCGCACAGCACTGGAAGAGTGCTATATTCAGCAAAAAATTTGTTAAAGATAAACAGCTTAGTACAAAGGTACACGCAAATAAAAACCGGTACGGACGCGACAAAAAAGGGAAGTGTTTTTTTAACGTATGTAGAAATATTCAAAATTCAGCGATGTTTGGAGAAAAAGTTATTTTCTTTGAATGTGGAAATGGAGGTCAAAGACTGCCTTTGGTTGGTAGACTTAAGAATTATGAAAAATATTTCTCGCCTTTTCTGTATGAAGTATAGTACGAGTTTTAGGGCTCAGTTATGCATACTTGGCATACTTGCACTGCTTTACCATTTTTACATAAGTACGTACGTAGAAATCAAAAATCAACAGACTTTTACATATGCGTTGGGTAAACTGCTTACACGCAAAGCTCATTTAACAGATTTCTACGTGACAACTATTATGCAGTGCCAAGTATGCATAACTGAGCTTTTACGGACGCGACAGATTTTCCCCAATTAATAAAATACAGTAATGATATTCATTTATCAAAAAATTAAGTATAATTTCATATGAATTTTAAGCACAGTAGTATAATATTCTATATATGCGCACTATTTGACATATATATTGTGAAAAATTAATTACATCGCTAATTTTTTCAACGAAATTTTTTCTTAAAATCTAGTACAACTAACTTTAGAAACATGAACAAAATAATGTTGAAAATTGTGCTAGAGTTTCCTCTTGCACGAAAAGGAGATTTTGAACGATATAAATTAAGAATCCTGAATAGGATTTTCCAAGGCTATTCCAAGGAAGCAAATGAACGGCATATCAATCAATAATGCATCTCAACAGCTTCGATGAGTAGATATGAGCCCCTATCGCATTTTTATGAATTTTTTCGCTCATGTTTATAAGTTACTCAGACAGGTGAAGCAAAAATTTCGTTGAAAAACTAACGATGCATCGATTTTTTCCGTCATATCTTCAACTTATAGAATTGGTCGTTACGTAATTTTTTCCAAATTAAAGGCATATGTATATCAAAGCTGTTTATTACGTGATATTTGACAACTATGAGGTCAAAAGTGTTTGGCTTACAGAAAAATTATTTAAATCAAATTGAACATTTTTGAATACTAATACCTGATGATTTCTTTAATAATTCAATTTTTTTATAATAAGTGCAAACATAAGTACACTAAAGGCCATGCCAGATAGAAAGCTTGCTTCGCTTTGCGTGACACTTTTGCTTTGACAACTAAGATGAGATGTACGAAAATGCATGAAACATCTCATATAGGTTGCTTTAGCTTGAGCGTCAAGCGAAAAGATGGCCAACTCCCATCTTTTTGCGCGCTTTGACAATTAGCTAGTTTAATTTTAATTTAATTTCGCTCTAATTCAAGGCATCATACAGAAACATAAAAACTAAAATTATTTCCGATATTTTTAAAACTTAATTTACTAAATCCACAGCAATTTTCACTAGTAAACAAGCAGTGTAAAAGTGCTTCCATGGCGTTCATTGTGGCATACCTTCTACGTTTTGCGCTTTGCTGGCAAAGTTAGATATGTCACGCGAAGCGACAAAGTTTTATCTAGCATGGCCTTAATCTATGTTTTTCTTATTTGTCAAGTTCAAGGCTTTCGTATACCGTTATATAAATTAATGTTGAAAACCTTTCACGGTAAATACCAGTTCCGAATTTTAACAAACGAAATTTTTGCGAAATTCGGATTAATTCGCAACTAAGAGCCAATTTTAAGAAATGAAGGATATTTTCACAGTCAGCGACCTAAAACTACTCTAGAAATATATATGCCATTGTTTTTTTAAACCTTTGTCATTATACGGTTACGGACGCGACAATTTTTAATGTCCTTATATTTGGTTATTCTTTAGTTCTCCTGGAAAATTAGTATGCAAGTAGCGAAAGTAACCCAAACTTGCTTTGGTACCAAAATACTGGTGAATAAAGTAAACGCTACTACTCTCGTTTTTATCTAAGAAGTATATTTCGCGTCCGTAACCTTTGAAAAAAAAAGCAACATTTTTGAATTCACTTAAGACCATTGGTCGCAACTTTTTACATAATTTCTGGTATAAGACTTAAAAAAGGGAGGATGTACTTAACTATTGCACGTGTTTTCAATTAGTTAGAAATTTCGTTAGTATCTTGATATGTGATGGTCCGATTAAAATAAAATTTCAGTGCATGAAAGTCGAAATATGAAGCTATCGATTGGCATTATAAAGTTTGGTCTAGGTGGATTTTTATTTTTTTCGTTTTGGTTGTCTCTTTTCAGGATATGCCCATATATTGTTCTGTTTTATTGGAATAAATATTTAGCATTTTCAAATTATTATAGTAAGAATGTTATCTACCGATCACGCTTGATTCCAACCTGTTATGTTTTAGTCCGTCAGTGTGCTATCAAAAAAAAAAAAAGGAAATTTGAAGCCAAGACGCAAAGACTTATCCAGACTATATTTGTTATATTTTTTATTTTGAACGCACTTAGCTGTAAAAGGTTTTATTTTATTCTTTAATATGTAATTAATGTGTATATAAACAATTAAGAACAATTTAATAAACGCTGAAAGTGCAAAATGGAAAAGAACTTAAAACATTGCCTTTTTGATAAATACGAGTGACAGATTTCAAATTGTTACAGTTTATTTCCAGTAAGGAGCACATCTTTTTCTTAACACCTCATACATTTTCCAATTAGGGTGCTCACAGTTCTATATTATCTACTGTGTTAAATTTGCCACCTGGTAACTTTACAACATTTTACAATTAGGGTGCTCACAGTTCTATATTAACTACTGTGTTAATTTTGCCACCTGGTATCTTTACAACATTTAACAATGTGGTAACTTTGTTTGTTGTTGGTTCCCATACTAATTAGAGATAACACTTTTGGGCAAAATTGCCCGACTTTGTCTCATGTTTTTGTTTTGTGTTAAACTGGCATCTCTGATCAGCTGATTATTCGCGTTAAGAAAAAATAGAAAGTGAAGCAGAAAAACATAATGTGGGCGTAATTCTAACGATTTTTAAATATATATCTGACTATATTTGTTTTACTGACAATTTGAAACACATGTGTGAAGGGTTGCTCACAGTTCGATTGTGGTATCTTGTTAAAGTTGCCACCTTTTAACTTTAAAAGTAAACTGTGAATACCCTAATTGTGGTAACTTTGTTTGTTGTTGGTTCCCATACTAATGAGAGATAACACTTTTGGGCAAAATTGCCCGACTTTGTCTCATGTTTTTGTTTTGTGTTAAACTGGCATCTCTGATCAGCTGATTATTCGCGTTAAGAAAAAATAGAAAGTGAAGCAGAAAAACATAAGGTGGGCGCAATTTTAACGATTTTTAAATATATATCTGACTATATTTGTTTTACTAACAATTTGAAACACATGTGTGAAGGGTTGCTTACAGTTCGATTGTGATATCTTGTTAAAGTTGCCACCTTTTAACTTTAAAAGCAGGGCTGCAAACCGATCGCGAAATCGGTGCGGTTCGGTTCAATGGTTCGAACCACTTAGAAAAAACTTGTACCGGTACAAGAACCGGTTCATGAGTATTTTTGAACCACGGTTCGGTTTGGTTCAAGTGGTTAAATTTTTTTATACTAAGTGATACAAATATTAAAAAACTATGACAAAAACTATACATATATGTATATATATACATTCATATTTAAAAATAATAATATTATCAAAAAGGCTTTTTTATTGAGAACAAATTCAACTATCAACATATGCGAGGGTAGTCCGGCATTTTTTTGATGTTACATGATTTTAGAAAATTTAATATTTGTTAAGGTAAACAACATTGACATATACAAATTTCGCCAGATACTTATGATATAACAGCCGATTCTCTTCGCTACCAAATCTCTTACAAAATCGAGAAAAACGAAAAAATTGTGTGTACAACGACTGCAGACTTTCTTCACTATAAATGCTTGTATTTGACTTTTTCCAATGTGCAAGGATGCCTTGATATACCGGTATGTCACAGGCAGATCTATCAGAATCATTTCTCGCACAGCATCGATGTTTGCCGCAACAAGAGCAGTTGATGACCGACCTTCACGGTATTCTTCACTGAGGCTGACGCATCCTCGCTTAAATTCTGCACACCAGTCATAAAAAATGTAGTATATTTTCATTTTGAACCGAATCGAACCATTTTTATAGTAGTTTTCGGTTCGGTTTTGGCGTTTGAAAATAAAAACGGTTCGGTTCGTGGCTCGGTTCGAAGCCCGAAAAAAGCGGCGGTTCGGTTCAAAAACCGGTTCGGTTCAAAACCGGTTTGCAGCCCTGTTTAAAAGTAAACTGTGAATACCCTAAATATTTCAGTTACTATTTGCCATATTTTTTGAACGTCTCCGTTTTGCGCTGAAAAAGTTATACCTAAAACAAGTACAGAAGGTACCCAGAGTGACACGTCAATTTTGTTATTTTAATGACTTTGATTGTTTATAAAAACTAAAATGGCATTATTAAAATAAAAAAAAAATTAGATAAGTTACAAAAACTCGTCACATTTGTTATCAAAATGACCAAGTTTTCTATAAAAAGCAAAATTACATTAATAAAATTAATTTAAAGGTGAGTGACACAAAAAGACACGGTTCCGGAGATTTGACCATATAACCAATTATGCATGTACGTTTTATGAGTTTAGCTCAATAACAACTTTCGAAACACCACGCTGTAACGGTTAAAATGTACAAATCTGTACAAATGTACACATCTTATGATCCCTGTTTTAGATGAAGATAATTATAGGGAGCTGCGAAAACGTTAAAGAAGCTAAGATAAGTGCATAGTATACATTTAGGTGTTATGTTTGTTGTGTATCTGGAGATACTTAAAAATTAGACATTAAGAAAAGCATACCTGCTTTCGAACGAAGTTGTATATCTTATAATACAGTATATAGGATTCTGTGGAATGATATGTATGGATGTACATACACATGTAGGTATGCTGTAAGACCATCGTACAGGAAATTAAAATATTTGTATATTTGAATGGCAAACTCAACAAACTCAACTCAACAAATGACAAAGGGCCGATTGTTCAATGTCTGGTTAAAACTTATCGGGGGTACAACTTCCGATTAAGCACATCGACTGCTTTATCTATCGCATGTTATTTGCAGACGTTATCGACTTCCTGTTATATCTTATGGAGTCGACAACGTCGATAACGATGTTTAACCTGCAGATAGTGTTAATCAGACATAGAGAATCCGGCCCTAAGGACCGTTTGCACCATGTCTAGTTAACGCTAAATGGAGGTACATCCTTCAGTTAAGCACATCGACTGCTTTATCGATCATATGTTATAATTATTAACAGAAGTGCCTAAAACTTAACAATTTGGCAATGTTAAACACTGTTGAAGCTAATTTCCGGTATTCTCTTATTAGCGCCTGAAACTATACTTATTATTTACCACCGCCGGCAGCTTTAACAAATTTATAGCGTTTTTACGTTCTTAATCAAATTACGCTGTTAGTCCCAACATTTACTGTGTTTTGACCGTCTTTGTATCAAGACCCCTATACCATCTAGGGAATTTATTTATATTTTAAATCTCATTATCATCGTGATTGGAACTATGCTGAAGATTTCAAGTCTCTTGCTTGTCAGGAAGTTAGTTTAAAATCGATTGGAAATTTCGTCGGGATGAACAAGTTAAATAAAATCTTGTAAAAATATAGCGAAAAAATTATACTAGTTGCTTATGCCAGTCAGACTGCTTGCTATATTCAATTTTCCACAATAATGTCGCAAATTTTGCAAACAGTTATTCTTTACCCCGTTTATATCATATCGCTTTCTTGTTAATTTAGATTTCAGTGTTATGGAGTGAATACACACTAATTATTATAGTATAAGTTATGGAGTGAAGACACAATAAGCGTTTTCGGAAGCGGTTCGTGTCTGCGATCACCCGAGCTCAGCGCCACCTGTGTTCCAATAGTCCAAACATGAATTGAATGAACTTAATTGCTGCTCATATGTACATACATGTGCATGTATGTTGAAAGATAATAAATAAAAAGTCATAGTCTGAACACATCGAAACCGACATTACCACACGACACGACATTAAGGTTCTATCTACATAATCTAAACGCTTTGTCGACGGCGCCTTGGTTTTTTAGAACGCGGCAGCGACATGATTTGTATGAATTTGACATAAATGAAGAGGAAGAACCTTATCCGTCGCTCGAAAAATAGAAATAGATCTAATCTGGCCACAGCTAAATTTTTAGCTAGTCCCGGTGTTGTTGATCGCCGCCAAAATAATTATCTACATAAGAATACGTTCAAAAATAATTTGACAGCTGTGGTCCGTAGCTCGTCGTTTTCGATGTGTTCAGACTATCAGTTTCATAAAATACAAAACCAAAATACCGATGAATTATTTGAGTATATATTGCAAAATTTTATAGACAAGACTAAAAAAAAAAAATTAAATCAAAAAACTTTTCAATATACCCACGTTTCTATAAATGGACTAAAAAGTAGAAAATAACTTCTTCCCAGACTCAGAATTTATCTTGATAAGTTTTGATTTTGAAGTAAGTGATTATAAACAATTTACCAATTCTATTACATTGACAGCTGAAAGAACATTTCGAGTAACATACGTTCCGTACGTCATGCGGACTGCGCCCCTCGTGTCGGTTGGGCGGGAATGGAGGGTAAAACCGTTGGGTTAATTATTATTATAAAAAAGCAAATGCCAAAATGGTCGAAAGTTAGAAAATTCTATTCGACAGCAACTGACCACTCGGGAATCCACAAAAATTTAAGTTTTTAAAAATATAAATGTGAAGACATGTATTATTTGCATAAAAACTTGTTTCTAGGGCAGCTAGAATAAAACAGCCTAATACGTAGGCCCGGCAGTTTGAAATTATGGTAAATTTTATGACGGAGCGTAGCGATCTAGCGAAGGCGCAAATCAAAGGATAATATGCTAAGCAATATTCCCATAATCTTTGGAAAAGATTGGAGGTAGAATTAAATGCTTGTGGATCTCCTACTCACAATTTTGTCGATTGAAAAAATGTAATAGTTCTCAATTGCACTCGCTCAGCCACTTCTCCTTCATCTGCTTCCAACTATTAATCCATTTGGTAAATTTTTTATTAAAGATTTTCTCTTTCAACCGTAAAAGTATGTAAGTACATATATTCAATAAATTTAACACAATAACGAATGAGTTAAAATTCTAAGACTTCACATCCGCAATGCAAGCAATTTCAATTTTCTTGTTTCGATTTAATTTTCTTTGTGTATTTTGCTTTGCGTTTGCCATTTGGCGAACAGTGTTGCTTACTATTTTCAAATATCTCCGAAAGTTGATTCGAACGAACTACGGAGTACGAATGTGCGTTCGAATCGAATTTGGCTTTCGAATAGAACATCCTTTCGATTCGAACTACAGAGTAAGGGCCCTGGGTTCAAGCCCTGGTCAAAGCAGCAACGCAAAAAAAAAATGTAGAAAAAAGGTTTTTTCTTAACAGCGGTCGCCCCTCCGCAGGCAATGGCAAACCTCCGAGGGTACTTCTGCCATGAAAAAAGCTTCTCATAAAAAATACAATCGCCGTTCGGAGTCGGCGTAAAACTGTAGGGCCCTCCCCTTTGTGTGACAACATCAAGGCGCACGCCACAAATCGGAGGAGAAGCTCGGCCAAACACTAACATATGTGTAAGCGCCAATCTATTATTATTATTATTACATTGACAGTAAGTCTTTCATTCAGGATTCAAACTAGATAACGCGCATTGAAATTTTACATCGTCTGCTTAGACCTAAAATTTCTACTTCGCAAGTACACATATGAGATAGATTTTAAGCGATCGATTTCATCAATTTGTAAAACATCGGGGTTTGGTATATATACATCACATTACATAGAAATTTAAGTATATTACATGCGCTCCACATTTTTCATTTTAAATCTCATAAATTGTTTATAATGACTGTTGATAAAATTTTAAAATCAAAACTTATCAAGATAAATTCTGAGTCTAGTAAAAATAACTTTCTACTTTTTAGTCCATTTATAGAAACGTGGAATATTAAAGTTTTTTATTTAATTTTCATTAATTTAATTTATTTTATTTTACAATATAGACACAATGTATTGAAACTCTTTTTGATGAGGTCACTACGGTTGAAAGAGATACGGGTAAATTTTTTTCTTTTTTTATATTTTTATTTTCATAATTTTTTTGTACTTTCATACCACTTTTTTTTTAATAAAAAACGCATCTTGTAATAAAACTGGCATTTTTATACCTTTCATGAGCATGAAATGGTATTACAACTTTGGTCCGATGTTTGTAAGTACCAGAATAAGAAGAGATAGGCCCATCAAAATGTGTACTTATATGATCAGAACGTCGAGCTGAGTCGACTTAGCCATGCCCGTCTGTCTCTCTGTTTGTAAGAAATCTAGTCCCTCAGTTTTTGAGATATCCGACTGAAATTTAATGAGCGGGTGTCTTTTTGTATGACATTATCATTTATCGGAATCGGCAAAATTGGACCACTACAACATATAGCCCCCATATTACTGATTGTTCAGATATGAGGGTTTGCGTTATAAAGTATTCATTTTTAACGGAGAGTTTACAGTGAAAACGACATAGATCGGGTCACTATAACCTATAGCTCCCATATAACTGATTGTTCAGATATGAAGTTTTGCGTTATAACTCATTCACTTATGTATGTAGCTAGGAAATTGAAATTTCGCACTTTTTTCACATATTATCAACGGAGAGTTTACAGTATAAATGATAAAGATCGGGTCGCTATAACCTATAGCTCCCATTCAACTGGATGTTCAGATATAAACCCGAACAAATTCGTGAGCTACTTACTAATTAATCATACAAGGTCTTCTGAGAAAATCATCAAGATCGGTGATCTATAAGGAATGTAGTTCGCAGTGTACATCAATTTAGTATACGCAATATGTAGCTCCTAAAGAAATGAAGATTGAAGTTAAGTTTTTTATGTTCATGAAAGGTATGAAGCCTTCGGCATGACCGAAGACAGTGCTGCCCTTACTTGATTTAATTAAAAAAGCTTTTCCCTGTAAAAAAAATACAATTTTTCTCGGAAAACATTTAACATAAACATTTATTCTCATGGTAATGCAATTGTTTCTAACAAAAATGGTAAAATAATCTTTGTAACACGGTATAGCATAGGTATAAAAATGAAACATACATATGTACATCAAAAATGGTTGCCACATGTGTAAAACATCAAATTCAACCTGAATTAAGGCAATTAGGTAATGGAAATACGTATCACAATAGGGATGTCAGACGAAAGAAGTTTAAAAAGGTTTTAGTTTTAAGATATTTTGAAGAG
Source organism: Rhagoletis cerasi (assembly GCA_029783565.1). Taxonomy (NCBI): domain Eukaryota; kingdom Metazoa; phylum Arthropoda; class Insecta; order Diptera; family Tephritidae; genus Rhagoletis; species Rhagoletis cerasi. The sequence goes on from JAPVRG010243584.1 coordinate 13,572, forward strand.
AGTTGCAACCTGTTTAAAAAGTCGAATTTAACTAAATTATGCACAAGTTTAATGAAATATAAAAATACGGGCTTCAAACGAAAGTGTAAGGAAATCCTTAGTTTGAACAATAGGAACATTTTTGAGATGTTTAAAGAGGGTTGCCACCGGTTTAAAAAATTAAAATAAAATTATTCAATACGTTAAATAAATTATTAAGGATGGGTATTCAATTGAAATGATTTTGAAAGTGCTTTACTTCTGACTGAAAGCTGCCACCTGGTTAAAAAATCAAGCCAAAATTAATTGAAATATGTCTTTTAGTGTCAGACGAAAGAGATTAAAGAGAAATTTGGTTTGAAAATACTTTTGAAGAAGGCTGCCGCCTCTATGCAAAGACGAATTTAGTTAATGTATACACAAGTTATATGAAATTTTAAAATATGTCAAGGGAAAGCTTTAAGAAATATTCAGTTTGAACATTTTTTTGATTATGGTCGCCACCTATTCGAAAAGTCATATATATCTAACTATGTATGTATATATGGGCATTTCCTGCGTTACGAACGTTCCATTCTGGCACACTCTTTTCAGTATAAAAATTATAATAGGCTTTTGTCTTGAACAGCCTTCATAGTCATCTATCCAACACAATTAAAAATATTTTCCATAAATGGTACATAGCGACTTTAGGGAGGCCTAAGGTTGCTGTTGGGACGTTCCTAACTTGTGTTCCCAACAAGCAAAATAAGCTTAAAGTAGGTTTTTTAAAAGTTTACTAAAATAAACATTAAGCTTATAAAACGCTGATTCTTGGTATATAAATAGCTTGAAAAAAAGCGTAGTATAATCGAAACGGCACCTTGGTTATAAAAGTATGAATAAAAATGTATAATAATTATTTAAAAGAAAGTAGTTTTCCTTGGTTTTGTCGTAAATATTTGCTTTCCACTTTTGAAGTTAAGGTATTTATAAACAATCGCTCTCAACACTTAGCAAAAACTTAAAATAAACTTAATACTAACAAGTAAAGAAGTCTAAGTTCGGGTGAAACCGAACATTAAATACCCGGAGCACGTATTAAACATCGCTTTTTTCACGATTCTGAAACCTACCGTTAAGTGGTTATCAGAGGTGGTTTTTTTCCTATTTCAAACATTTTCGTTAATACGCTCAGTTAGACGTAAAGAAATAATTTAGCTGTGTTTGGTAGAAATCGATAAAGCGTTTACCGATATAAACTTAAGTAGTCATAAGAGGGCGGGGCCACGCCCATATTACTAAAGTCTATAAAAACCTTATTTCTTGTTAAGAGATTGTTGTGACTACCAACTTTGAGTAAAGTACCGTTTCTAAATTTCGAAATATCGAAGTTTTCATATTTCTGAAATGTACCGTTATATGAAAAGTGGGCGTAATTTTAGCCTGATTTGAACGATTTTCAATAGCTTGTTTTTTGGTGTCAAGTACATTAATCATACCGAGTTTGGTAGAAATTGATGAAACGGTTACCGAGGTACACATATGTAGTCATAAGGGTGCCACACCCATTTTCTAAAAATTTGTTATAATCGTACTTGCTAAGGAATTATTGAAAACATAAACTTTGAGTAAATTAGCTTCAGTTGTTACCGATTTATCACAGATTTCGTATTTCTGTAAATTACCGTTATATAGAAAGTTGGCGTGGTTATTGTCCGAATTCAAAAATGTTCGATCCTTCTCTATGTTGGACCAAGATTAGCAATTGTGCCAAGTTTGGTTGAAATTGGTGAAGCGGTTACCGGGATATACATATAAATCAATTTTTAAAAAATTTATAATATTCTTATTACTAGGTCATATATAATTGCAAATGTTTTGAGTCTATAAGCTTCAGTAGTTACTAAAATATCGCAGTTTTTGTATTTCTGCAAATTAACGTTATATGGGAGGTAGGCGTGGTTCCGCCCATTTTCAATACCATCCGTCCTTATCCTAATTAGAGTATGCCTACCAAGTTTCGTTGGGATATCTAAATTTTTGCTCGTGCAAACAGACGGACGGACGGACGGACAGACAGACATGGCTTAATCGATTTCTCTTTTCATTTTGAGCATTTTGGTATACATATGTCTATATCTATCTCGATTCCTTTAAGCAGTTACAAACGACCGTTGTGCGAACAGAGTTATAATACCCTTGTGCACAAGTGCGCTCGGGTATATAAAATCGCTTGTTTAACACTTAATATAGCAAGCTTACTTTAAGTTACTTTTAAAAACACTTAAAGAAATTCTTGTTGGGTTGTTTATCACGAGCACAAAAAAGAAAAGAATTAGTCAAATCGGTCATGTCGACCTTAAGTGGCGATGTTACATACATGCATACATATATACATACATTCTCGTACATGCGGCGTATGATTTTTTGGGACGGAAAATTTCATCAGGATTCATTTT
>JAPVRG010243637.1:0-11090 GCA_029783565.1 Rhagoletis cerasi
CGCCACTACGGCGAAACACTTCTGCAGCTCTGCGTGCTGCTTATCCAGTTCGAAAGTATTTGGAGAATCCCTTTCGTCATCACTCCGCCTTAAATGGCTTGCCTTATGACATTGTTAAAGGCCCTGACTATACCCAGGAGAACCCCCAACGCTAAATTGCTTTCAAGTACCGCCTCGGTTCATGTAACTATACTGTGGGACGTGCCTATCGATGTTCCTTTCTTGTAAATGTTCTTTTGCCTTTGATGGAATATTTCTCACCACCTTTGGTTTGATGTGTGAATCTATCAACCTGCCCAGTCTTTTGAGGAAACAATGTCAGGTGAAGGAGCCTATAGTCCGTGTGGCTTCTTTTACCTGCTTTCGGCAACAAGACAACCCTCGCCATCCTCTTTGACATTGCAACATAACGTAGCCTGATACACCCCTGGAATATGTCACTCACCCATCTGCTAGTCTAGAGGCCGACCATCGCATAAGTGCAGACCCAGTAAATTGTACGCACCAAGAGATCTGCCGCAAAGCTTTCCCTGGATGCATTACTGTTAGCTACATCTCCTGCTCTCCTTGTCTGTTGGAAAAGAGGCCTGTAGTATCGATGGTACTTATATCGAGCGATGCCTCGCCACTTGAAGTTCATTCAGAGTCAACCTTTTTAATGATTCCCTGAGTTATAGAGCCCTTAGACAAGGACCTTCCTTAGCCTTGCTATCTCACTCAAGCTCTCGATTTCTCTACAGAAATTCTGCTACGAGCTTATTTTTTCTTCTCGAAGAAGCATTCTTATAGATCTTTGAAGTTCCCCATACTCGTCCCAGCATTCGATGGAGTCCGCATATTTTGTTAGCTTAAAAGTTTCGCTTACCCATTTCCTAATATTGCCAAGTTCGAGTTCCACCAACCGGGATTTTTCCTCCCCTTGGCCCTCGTTTGCTTTCCTTAGGGGTCAAGCCTGCTTTTAGGTATCATACAGTCTCTAAGACATCTTCACTTCGAGGTCGCTTACTTCCCTAGCCGACTTGGGTGAACTCAGCCGGTCATCAACCGACAAGTAGTTATTTCGCAAAAAAATATAAATGCGAGGAAAGAACCTTACATAAGTTATGCTTATTCAGAATTTAAATTATTTTCCAACACATTCGTATTCATACTGGTCAAATATTTACAATTTCTTGATTTATTAAGTGTACATGTATTTCCGAAAATATTCGCTTTGTCGTTACTCAATAAATATTTAACTTTTATTATCTCGTATATATTTTTATCGACATTTTTCTGTTTGCATGACACAACCGGGTTGATTTATGTTTTAATATTTATTTGTAAATTTACTCCTTAATATTTCACTTATTTCATTTTTGCCTTGATTTTTTTACATACATACCCCTCAAAGAAGGGGCATATTTTATGCTCTTTGTCTGCATAAATTTCATTTCTCACAATCACACGCTTGCATTGTTGACAATCCTGACATACGCTGCATATATCTTTATTATCATTATACATGCATTTTTTATCATTTATTTTTTACCATTGCAATATTGTCGTCTATGTACTATCACTTAATTTTTCTGTTTCTCCTCTGTCTCTTCTTCTGCATCCATAGAAATACCCGCCGATTCACGAGCCATCATCAGCGGCCCAGCTGATCTGCATTTCAAAGTCGGCAGCGCAATTATACTCAACTGTCATGTGCAACAGCCGAGCATTCGTGATATTGGACCGATTTATTGGTATCGCGGTGACCATATAATCACGCCCTTCGAACTCGACGACGACGACGACGACGACGAGGCTGATAATAATGCTCATGCTACGGCTGATGCTGATGACGCCGTGGCGGTGGAGAGCAACGTCAGCAATGGACGCATGAATGCCTTCGCCGAAGGAACAACGCTGCATAAGCGCCAGCCATCATCGCTAGCAAATAATGAGGTGGAAGTTGACGTGACAGCGACGATAACAAATGTCAATGCATTGGCTGCTGCAGGCAGTCGCAGTAGCAGCAGCAGCAACAGCAGAAAGGGCAGCACAGGTCGCAACCATGCAGCGGTGACTGTGGCGGTGGCCACGGCAACTCAGCATGATGGCTTAACCAACGATATAACAGCGGAATTTACAGCGCGCATAGCAATGGAATCACAGCTGGGCGACACAATGAAATCAAGGTAAGAGCTTGTGGGGGGCTGACAAAAACGCAAAAGTGCATGGAAAGTTGAAAGTCAAAAGTAACCAACTGGTGCATTAACAACTCCTTCATCTACAGCAGAAGCACCACCTCAACCGCTGCCAGCTGCATACGCCGGTCGGTTGACCGTGTCAACATGCAAATGAATATTGCAAAGTAGTAGCGCTGCCTGTCGCATGGAAATCCCTTTTTGCTGCACGCAAGAGATCAAGTGTGCATTTCCTTATCACCGTTTGTATCTGCGTGATGTGTGTGTGTGTGTTTGTGCGCCTGCGATAGCACTTGTCACTTTGACTTTGATTGCTGTGCGCGCCATCACCATGGCAGCCCGCATAAATAAATATTTATGCCTTTACATTTTAATGCATTGCTTTCATGACTGCGTGCATCTTCATATTCTGCTTCTTTTGGCTCGCTCTCTTTTGCTGTGGTGCAATGACAATTTTTTATATGCACACTCATACACGCATAACATTAGACCATACCAGAAAAAAAAGTATGTAATTTCGAAAAAAAAATTTGTCGGCCGAACTTGGGGTTGCTTTCTTAATTTTTTCGTCACATCTGCGGCATTTACAGTCAGATCTTAAAGCATGTTACATCGATGTTCTATGATCGTACCACCCTAAAGTCAGTGAATTAAAGCTCGCCAAAAATAATAAAACTTTTGCTAAAGAAGTATTTCGTTTATTCCAGTAAACATATTTTAAAAACCAATTTTACTGCCGAATGAACACCCCGATTTGGGCTATTTATTTATAATTTTTTTTTTTTTTTTTCAAATTAATTTTAACAATTTTTTCATAAAAGTATAGCTCCAAAAGTCTCAAAATCAACATTTGAATCCAAATTTCAAACTTTTTACGAAAATTAAAAAAATGAACAAAGTTTCATAAAAAAATGTCACCGTTTTTTTTAAGAACTTTTAGAAAATTTTTGATATACAGTTTTTTACCCCGTTTAATCGAAAACAGAATACTGTTGATTTTTGGCAATTTTTTTTGACGGTGTTGCGCATTTGCTTCCATTTAAAATAAAATTCTAACATCCGTTTATATGTACGTAAAACCTTCAACAAAAAAAATTGCCAAAAATCAACGGTATTGTCAAGTCACTTCAAACTTGAACATTGTTATACTAAAATTGAATGGCCTAAAAAACTGCATGCTTGAAATTGTTTGAAAAATTCTGAATACAAAGTTCGAAATTTGGATTCATATGGTTTTTGTGAGACAATGGGCTGTAATTTTATAAAAAAATAATTAAAATTTATTTGAGAAAAATAAATAAATGGCCCAAACCGGATGACCGTATCAATTTGTCGGGAAGTCACCGAAAAATTTAAAAATGCGAACCCTAGGTTCGGGTCAAAGAAAAAAAATATCGAAATTTTCTTTTAGAAAAACTTTAGACTCAGGGATGTACGGCGAACTTAGTTTTATTTTTGGAAATTGGTACGCTCTAATATACATATTTATTTACGGCTCTAGCCTTGGCAGTCGCATACTACTTGAGCTTCGACTTACATTTCCTGACACATTTACTCACCCGTCGCAATTATTCACACACATATTTACTACTTATGTATGTGCCATGTTGGTGTTGTATATGTCTTCATTTGAAAAATTGTCTGCAACTTCCCCTTACTTATACACTTCTCCATTTTCTTCTTCTCATACAGGTTGCGCATTTCGAATGCACAAACAACGGATACAGGGAATTACACTTGTCAACCGACAACGGCGAGCAGCGCCAGCGTTATGGTACACGTGATAAATGGTGAGTGGTTGCGACTAGCTTCTTCTTCTTCTTTATCTTCATTTTCATCTTCTACCACATATGTACTTCGTTGATTATTACATAATTTGCAAGGTTATGCGTTTGTAGCGGGAAAGGCAATGGCAAAGGCTAAGGAAATGTACGACATTTGCTTATACACAGATGTCCCTGCTAGTAAGGCTGAGGATAAATGTACATATGTGTGTAGAGCTTCCGCTCGAAATCCAGTTGGCTATGGTAAATTAAGAATGAAGTTGTATTTTCAATGGCAGGCATACAAAGGATTCAAAAGTACAGCCATACATTCATATATTCCTGCTTACTGTCATGCACTAGGTGTCGCAAAGCAAAAGCCATTTGTACACATTTCAGGACATCGTCAGTCACATAAGTTGCCACGTATGTATGTAGGCTTTTGCAATTGGCATGGAAGGGTTAAAACTATGAAAAATGGGCACATGACTGGGAGCAGTAGAACTGTGTTTAGAAATGACGAAGCTAAAATAAATAAATGGATTCAATAGATTCGGATTGGAAAAAAATATCTGAGTATATTGCTAAAAATTCAAATATATTAAAACTACAAGACAAGTTGGTAGATAAATAGATGGAGGTGCACTGCGCCATTGGGTCTATTGTGTCCTGAACACTAATCACAAGACCTCATAAAACCCTTCATTCCTTTGGCCACAGCTTCCTAAGACGTGTTTGTGCTCTTGCGAGTGTCGCATTCTATAAGGAGGTGCTGAGTAGCTCTGCTGCCGTATCCCAGTAACGACATAAGTCGTCTGAGCTTATACCGAGGATGGTCATTTGTGCCCACAGTTTGGAGTGACCCGTCAGCATATTTGTTATATACATATTTCAACCTTGTCTTTGGGAAAGTCATAAGAGTCCAAAATCTCGCATCATTCATTTGTTGGACATGAGAGTTCTCTTAAGTGGCTCCTTGAAGAAGCTGCTGCTCTGCTCTTAACTCTTCCCTGATATTGTGTGATCTTACAGCAAGGAGGGGTTCTAAAAAGTTAATAAATCACTAGATTTTTTTCCTTTATTGTTTTCCTCATTTATGATCACAACTTTATAAAAAAAATAATCAAACATCGATTCATAATCGATTTTGAAGGCTATGCTTAATCGATATTTGCTTTAGTAATTTCAAAAAGTAAGTCATACCTAGAACAACGGAGTAATCGGCAATCGACAAATGACCAATGCGTCTAATAAAATCCGCTAAAGGAACGGCAATGTTCCATAACATTGCCTCAGATTCGTGCGGAACGATGCATTGGTCGTAAATGTATTTGGCAACACAACGCACGTTCTTATGGTCTATGTGAGACCTCTGCTGGCCAGCGCGCATAACCCAACCAAACCTTAAAAAGCATCTCCTGAGAGATATGTTTGGTAGTGTGAGTACATTCATTTCCGCATAAGCAATGTGAACCCATTCCTGTTCGCTCTATATCAGAGAAAGCTTTTACTTGAATGCAAAATCTACAGAAATCTTTAAAAAAAATTTCATATGGAGAAGCTTTAAAAAGCTTTTAATATGGAGAAGATTTTTACAGCTTTCGATTGGTTTTTAAGCTTTAAGCTATTTTTGTAAATATTTTTTGGAATTTTCGATGTTTTACATGATATTCTGGCACTTTTCGGCATTCATAGAGACAATGTTAAGGATTTTTTGGAACTTGGAAACGATCTTTTGAACTTGTAGGAGGCTTTTCTAACCTATACCACTCCTTCGGTATTTCTGTTTTTTTAAGGAATTTGAGGGATTTCACCGTGACTTTCCCGGAACTTTAAGGTGAGTTTTTTCGGTGTTTTTTTTTAATTTTGCAAATTTCTTGGTACTTTCGGGAATATTCTAGAAAACGTTCGAGACATTTGAGATTTAAAAGCACTTTTGTGGATTTTATCGGAACTTCCGGAAATGAATCGTGCTCTTTTAATGTTGAGATGGCGTTCCTAGCCTTCATAGATTTTTTTGAATATTTTTCGGAATTTTTAAGGAGCTTTTCAGCATTTTTCAAAATAATTTTTTTTTACTGTTTTACGATTTATTTCAAACCTTTCGAAATTATGTAAAGAACTTTTCCATAAAGTACCAGGATTCTTTTGGGCGTTAAGGGGAATTTTTCTGTGGTTTCAAAGAATTTTCTAAAAATTTCGGGACTATTTATTTCATTATTTATTTCGTAATTTTCTGGCTTTTTTCGGAATTTTTTCCAAACTTTTTGGGATTCTAATGTGATTTTTTCGGAACTTAATAGTACTTTTTTAATGTTTAAGGTGATTTTTTTCAATTTTATTTGTTTTTTTTTAATTTTTAAGTTTTTAAGGAATTTTGGAACGTTTCTTGTTATTTTTAACGATTTGTTCTGAGCTTTTTCGGAAGTTTTAGAAATTAGTTTTACATCAAATCTTGTTAAAGGTGATCACTCACTCACTTGACTCTTTTTCTAGAATTTTTTTTTGGAAATGTCTTTGTTGTAGCGTAACTCAATATGATTTTTGATTTCATCCGTGCTGCTCTCTGGTCTTTAGGAACATATTTCCGGAAGTCGTGAACAAGCAGCTAGTACTGTGAGACGAACTATACATTCATACCAAGCTTTGGATGCTATAAAAAGTTGTTTTATGGGAGCTCGCAATATAAGCATTTCGTTTGGTTTTCTTAATTTTAGATTTTCGACAAGCGAATAGTAACAGATTGGCAAAAAAAATGTTAGTTGTTTGACAAACAAATAGTTGTGTTCAATTTGGAGTTAACATACCCCCATTACCGGTGCTACAGTTGACCTGTTATTCTCAAAAAACAGCCGAACATTGCTAAATCTGCTCTATCCGCGGGCAACTCTGGTTAGTTTTGGCTCACTTTGAAATGTCCAAACAGACTCGCTACCTCTTTCGATCTATTTTCGATGTATTTTTTCAGCATTTTATTTTCATAATCGAATGATTTGAATGATCGTCTAATAATGGAGAACAAATCTTACTGACCGCTAAATGCTCACTATAAATGCAATTTCTTGGTGTCTCACTGATTTCTGAGGATGACTAACTATATGTCACATACCGGCCTGCTTCTCGCCTAAGCTGGAAAAGCGTAGATCTCACCCTCTCCTTCGCTTGGAGCGCCGACTGCTCCGACATATTATTGGAGTTCTCACCGGGCAGTGGCTGATGGGAACCCCCGCTGCTAGAATGGGTTTGCAGTCAAACGAGTGGATCACTACCTATGCCACTGTCCCGCTCTGGCAAGAGCTCATCGGCGCTCGTTCCTCCATTTTTCTCTTCAATATCGGGCTGAACTGGATTCAGCCAGTATCTATGACTTTGTGCGCTTCATCAGAGCTTCAAAGTGGTTTCATTTTGAAGGTAAGAAGAGGCATATGGAGCCTCTAATATGGCATCACAATGGACCCATGGTGGCCTAGATGCCCTTTTTCTGAGCGATGAGGGCAGCCGAGGCAACCTCACCTAACCTAACCTACCGGTCTGCTTTCAGAAAATTTCAAGTCTTCTAATGAAACTGTCAAGACTCATTTTTCAACGACTAGTGAGGCCTAATCAGCCCTCCCACATAGAGAGACTACTTCAGTAAAGTTATGCGGAAAGTGACCTCGAACACTCCTAACCACTCGACCGCCGCCAATCTTATCGACCGCCAAAACTTCTCAAAAGTAAAACATTATATACAAATCTCAAAATATCCCACCGTGCAGTAACCACATCATTGCGCTAGTCAACGGCTTAGTCAAATTTATTGCCAACGGAAGATCAGCGGACAAGCACAGGCAGCACACCGTTGCGCTGGCAATGGCAAAGCAAGGCGGGCAAATCCACAGGAGGCAACGAAAAAAGGATAAGGCACGCCTGTCATTGCTAGCAGCTCTACTTTCAATTTACGTTTTGCTGGCATTCATTTTTAATGCGTAGCTTCATACTCGTATATGGGTATGAATGTATATACTTCTTTACGCGCATATAAATTTCCTTATTCGAATGCGTGCAACTTCCTGTACTGGAAATACATATGCATGTATAATAAGTGACAGCACTGCGAGGCGTGTTAGAAGGCAAATGAAATGATTTTGTCATCATTTGTCGCTATCAGCTGTCACATTAGCACACGAACTCGTGCATTTAGTATATAGATAGATTTAGTATGTAGATATATCATTACATATAAATAGTTACATTGACATGACAGCAATGAATTCGTTATATTTCACATGCTAACACATTTGCTATTAGTTGGGTAAAATAGCTAAGTAGTACTTGTATGGCAAAAAATAAGTGAGCAACTATAGGACTCGTATTTAATAAATACATACATTTAAACATACATATGTAACTGCATATGCGTGAAATTGCTGTTTTTGATGTGTCATTATACATATTTGTCATAAGCACAAAAAGCATTACTATTTAAGTAGTCATAAATATTCACAGCACTAGTGCAAATTACTAGCTAACTATGCTTATTGAAGAGCGTCAATTTTGGTTCTATGAATTTCGTGTGTCCTGTTTTTTTCCAATGTCCATTTACATTTCTATTCAATCAGGATTGGCTCATTTATATGTATGTACATAAAGGGCACACGTTTAGTGGCGTAAAATAGTAAACAAATTTTAGAGTACCGTAATTAAATTGCAAATAAAACTAATTTAGAACTAAATTGCAATATTTTAAATCCGACATTAAGCAAAATAAAACCGATAATATCTGACTTTTTATTTTTAGCCATTGCAAATAAAAGAAAATATTTCGTGCCTTTTCGTGATTTTTTCAAGATCTTTTACAATTTATTTATTGCTCTTTGAAAGTTTTTGTGTTTCATTTTTCGGTGTCTTTCGGATTGTTTCAAGTTTTGCGGGACTTTGTAATATTTTTTCGGGCTCCTTAACTTATGTTTCGGTATCTTTCGTAACTGCTAGCGGAATTCTTCTGCACCTTTCGGATTTTTTTTCGGATCATTAAGAACTTCTCGGAACTTTTTCCTTTTTATTTTGGGATTTTTCAGAACGTTTCGATATCCTCGATATTATTTACGATACATTCTCTACTTTTTGAAAGTGTTTAATTTTTCGGGATATTTCGGGATTTGTTCAGGTTTTTCGGAACCCTTCATGACTTTTTTTGGATTTTCAGCCCTTTTAGATTTTTCAGAATCTTTCGCTATTAGTTCAGGATAATTTTTTGAAATATTTCGTGTTTGATATTTCCGGATCTTTTGGGATTTTTTCGGAATTCTTTGTATTTAGTTTTTTAGTATATTGCGGATTTTTGGGGGTTTTCGGCACCTTTCGGAATTTCGGAATTAGGAAATTTTCGGAACTTTTCCGATTTATTTCGTGATTTTTTACGATGTCCTCGATATTCTTTACGATATATTCTGTTCCTACCCTGTCGGAAGGAAGTAATTTTTTATAAAACAACTAATTGAAAAATTACTTCGGAACAAATGCTATTTTTTTACCCAATGAACCATCAATTGAGAAAGTATTTGGAAACAAACTACTTTTCAAGTTCTTTAAGCCAAATGCATTTGAAAGTATTTTAAATCATATGCAGAGTCGGACAATTGATATGCTCCTAGGACATCGCCATGTTAATAAAGTTACCTGCTTATATGAAAAAAGGAAGAATTACAACCACTTGTAGTTCGTAAAAAAGTACTTTTTAAATTGCTTTTAAAGTATTTGCATTTCCAACTGGGTACTTTTTGAAAGTGTTTAATTTTTCGGGATATTTTGGGATTTGTTCGGGTTTTTCGAGACCTTTCATGACTTTTTTTAATTTTCGGCCCTTTTGGATTTTTCAGAATCTTTCGCTACTAGTTCAAGATACTTTGAGTTTTTCTGGGTATTATTTAAATCTTTGTGTTTGATTTTTCAGGACAATTTGGGATTTTTTCGGAATTCCTTGTATTTATTTTTCGTTGTATTGCGGATTTTTTGAAGGTTTTCGGCACATTTTGGGATTTTTTCAGATTTTTCGTGATTTTTCGAGACTTTTCAGAATTTACTTTTATGATTTATCTGAACCTTCAGAAATTTTTTAGAATCCTTCACAATTTGTTTGGGACTTTTTGTTTTGCAGAATCTATTGAGATTTTGGGATTTTAAGCTGTAGCTTTTTGATATCTTTCGAATTATTTTTTGTTTTTTTTTTTTGTTTTTTTTATGTTTTTCGGGGCATTTGGAACTTTTGTTTTCGGGGATTTTTCATAACCTTTTGAAATATTTTCGGGGTCCTTAACAGACATCTAGTGTTGCTTGCTATGTATCAAAGACATTCAAATTTCTATCTTTAATCCTAAGATATTTGTCATCGATCCACTTTAAACGTACCTTGGATACTCAAAGATTAAGAGCTAAACGGCTTTTTCATGAAACTTGCATTTCCTACTTATAATCGTATCTACTATTCCCTACTAAATTTAATTAAAAGTGTGCATAGCAAGCAGATAGTACCTTGTTAGCAATCCTTCTAAAAAAGGACCCTCAAAACTCGAGTGAAATATAATGTCACTACTGCGGCTGTACCTTCTGAAATTAAGATGTGCCAATAAGTTCTCGCCCTCAAGTCCTTCTTTCTGATAATCTTAGTTCTTCCGAGCTCCGAAGACTCCAAGCTCCGACTCTTTTCTCCTTTTTGTGTATTGAATGGCTCCGAAGACTCCGAGCTCCGACTTCTCCTTCTTGTGTATTGAATGGCCAGAATTTCAAGGCCTTCTGCCTCAGCTTCCTTTAGTAGAAGAAAATTTACACCTAAATTTAACGAGTCGGTGCAAATTTAACTTGACTTCCGACACCCTCTCTTCTGCTTTCGATTGTCAGGGCAATTTGGAAGATCTCCTAATACAGCTTATTTTGAAATAACGATTATTTGCAAAAGAGTTGTGAAACTTCCTACGATTCATTTCTTGTTCGTTTCATACTGCCAAAATTTGTATGTACTACTCATAATATTAGTTTCTGTTCAAGCGAGTGGGGGAGTGGCGAGTTAACTACGAAACGAGACGGTTGTGCTAAGAAGAGAGCGGCGAAGTTTAATAAAATAAATGATTAATAGATTCTAGGCGAACGGTGTTTTATTTAAAAGGAAACA
>JAPVRG010243643.1:6072-18964 GCA_029783565.1 Rhagoletis cerasi
ATTTGTAAATAGTCTTTGGTTCCTTCTTTTTATTGAGTTCTCTTCTCCAAATGGTAAACACTTCACTACTGAAAATCAAGATAACCTAGGAAAGTATCCGTTTTGTCAGAAATCGCAAAATATGGTGACGTAAGCTCACAATATGTAATACTTTCATACTTGAATAACTGTATCTAAGTCAAACCTTCCCAAAATTTCCTAGTCTTATGTAAAGTTAAGATTTAAGAAATATCTAATAATTTATTAGGTAACAAAGAAAATGAAGTTCTATCACCAAAACAAAATCGCAATATTCTGTCATCACACATTTTTAATATCTAATTTCTAAATTCTAATATCTTAATAACATCAATTAAAACTTACGCTTTATATCTCGCACTCAATCGAGTTTTTAATTGTAAAGAAATAAGTAGACTTTGACTGCTGTTTGTTTACTACATAACAGCTCTTTGCAAAAACAAAGTTAGCCTTCTTAAGTTTTACAGTATTATCTAAAATATGGCATCAAAAAGAAAGTGTTGTTAACACATGTAAGAAATTAGTTTTGGCCACATAAACGGGCAGTAGGACCACAGTGTATCGGTACAAATAAAGATAACGAATTCGATTACCGTACATAGACGCTGTCGGTAAAGAAGAGATAGTTGCACATAGATCAATATCAATCCACCATATTCACTACTCCTGAACATTCCACCTATAGATATCGATCTAAATTGTGCCGCAGCTAAAAGCACTCCGCGACTTATGGCATCTAACAGGTTGTAAGCAACTTGCAAGGGTCATGCGTACACTCTGGAGGAGTATCTCAAAGGGAAATATGTTCAAGCTTGCTTTGTTCGGTAAGTAACTTTTAAACTTATTTCACAAACAAGCGTTCTTTCCATGTCTTCTCTTGGTAATGGAGCTAGCGAGGATTCCAATTTCTTTATATTTCTAGCAAAAATTCAGTAGAGTTCATTTCGCGGTTAGGTAAAGAATTACTTTCAGCGCTGTCGCCGGACATGCACACATTACCTCTGATGATTGCCGCATAATGCTTAGGTTATTAAGGTGCACGCAGCAGCGGACCCTGAAGTTTTATTAGGGGGGTGAAGTGAAGTTCAAGTACGGCGGTCAGGAGCTCATAAGGTGCATGCAACAACTCTTATGAAGAATATGGTCAGATGAACGCATGCACGACGACTAGAATTTAAGTGTGATCTGCCCAATCCACAAGAAAGGCGGCCGCGCCATACGCGCCAACTACCGCGGGATCAGCCTTCTAAGCATAGGTTATAAGGTTCTATCGAGCGTATTGTGTGAAAGACTGAAGCCCACCATTAACGAACTGATTGCAGCTTATCAGTGTGGCTTTAGACCTGGCAAGTCTACCATAGACCAGCTATTCACTATACTCCAAATTTTGGTAAAGACCCGCGAGAAGAGTATCGACACACACCATCTATTTGTCGATTTCAAAGCCGCTTTCGACAGCACGAATATAAGTTGTCTTTATGCCGCGATGTCTGAGTTTGATATCCCCGCGAAACAAATACGGCTATGTAAAATGACGTTAAGCAATACCGTCAGCTCCGTCAGATTGATAACAAGCGAGATTTCAGACAAGGTGTCTCCCTTTCATGTGATTTCTTCAATCTGGTGCAGGGGAAGATTATACGAGCCGCAGATCTGAACCGCTCTGGCACAATACTATGCAAGAGCGTAAAATTGCTGGCGTATGCCTACGACATCGACATTATCAGTAAAAACAAGGGCTTCGTCTGTTCTGCCTTCTCGGTATTAGATAGAGAAGCAAAGCGAATGGGTCTGGTGGTGAACGAGGACAAAACGAAGTATCTCCTGTCATCACACAAACAGTCAGAGCATACGCTTCTTGACACCCACGTCACTGTTGGCGGTTACAAGTTTGAAAAAGTAGACAACTTCGTTTATTTGGGAACCAGTATTAACACCGATAATATTGTCAGCCTTGAAATCCAACGAAGAATCACTCTTGCCAACAAGTGCTACTTTGGACTGAATAGGCAATTCAGAAGTAAAGTCCTCTCTCGTCGTACAAAAATTACACTCTATAAGTCACTCATCTTGCCTGTGCTGGTGTATGGCGCGGATGCATGGACAATGAAAACATCTAATGAAGGGGCTCTTGGAGTTTTCGAGAGAAAGACTCTGCGGAAGATTTACGGGACGGCAGACGATTTAACGATGAGCTGTATGAGATTTACAACGATATAGACATAGTGCAGCGAATTAAGATACAGCGGCTCCGCTGGCTAGGCCATGTCGTTCGAATGGACAGAAATGCTCCTGCTCTGAAAGTATTCAACGCGGGTCGCGTTGCTGGTAACAGAGGAAGAGGAAGGCCTCCTCTGCATTGGAAAGACCAGGTGTAGAAGGACTTGGCTTCACATGGCATTTTTAATTGGCGTCAGTTGGCACAGAGAAATGACTGGCGTGCTGTTTTGGATTCGGCTAAATTTGCTTAGGCGGGTTCTGCGCCAATAAAGAGGAAGAGAAGAAGAAGAAGTGAAGTTCCTTGTAAAAGTATGTTTCCACGAAAAGTGATTCGCTCCCCATTCGTAATTGGCGCCCCAATCGCCCATACAAAATTTCGAGAGCGAATCACTTCATTGGTAGGTGATTCAGATCCAATCACCTTGCGAATCACGAACAAATCGTTTTCTTCTCTAATTTTTATCGGAATTTATCGAACTCAGCTGTCAGAGCAAAAGAGAATAGAAAAACCCAAAGCAAAGAAAGGGAGGAAATTAAGGAAAAAAAATAAAAAAGCAACAACTCTTGAATCCAATCAAGAATGTGCCGTGTAAATGGGTGATTCGCCGTTCGTAATTGAGGGAGCAAAATACTTGATTCGTTTGCCGTGGAAACGTAATTTAACATGCTTTAATTTTAAAATACAATCGCCGTTCGGAGTCGGCATAAAACTGTAGGTCCCTCCCCTTTGTGTGACAACATCAAGGCGCACGCCACAAATCGGAGGAGAAGCTCGGCCAAACACTAACATATGTGTAAGCGCCAAATTATTATTATTATTATTAATTTTAAACTCGATTTATCTGCCGCACTCTCGGGGTTGTATGCTATGTTCACACTATCTTTGTTTAGAGCTCATTCATAATTTAGGTGAAAATTATGTTGAAATCAAGTAATTTCACCTTGTAAAATCTGTCACTAAATTTAGAGTAGAATACCAAACTAATATTACATACACATCATCTTGATCAGTTTTAATATGTGGTTGCATTATGATTCCGATTATGATAACCGTTTTGATTAGGATTGTGATTACCATTTCGGGTACGATTGGTTATAGATAACGAAAGGGAGATGATAATTGTTTCTCCTATAATACTTGAGATCCATTCCGTAAGAAATTTAGATATTCATATTAGTCGCCAAGCAACTTTATTTAAGTTACCTAGGTTGCTTCTTTTATACACACTTCCAGTACTTACAATCGCAATACAATTCTGGTTTTTACCGCTCCACTTCAGTTTGCTGGGCATAAAAGATATGTATGTTGCAAGTGTTTGTGTAAGTATCCACATACGGAAGTGTGGAATTAGTGACACCAGCTTCGGAACATAGAACAAGTCTAGAAGTGGCGACCAGCAACAATTGAGCACCGCCAAGCGTTTGCCTACACGTTTTACAAGGCTAACAGCATTTTTTGTTAGCGGTCGCAATGTTTAAAAATTCAATGTTTCGTTCTAGCGCATCTCTCTTTTTGAGTTCCTTCAAAGGACGTTCACCTTTCACATAACTTATTTGCCTTTCCGATAGATTTTTTTTTTTATTTTTTTCAACAATTCTCACGCTAAACGCGCATCTCGTATTTCCTCAAAATGAACCTGTTCGCATCAGCTATACACATACTTACATATTTACATATGCATCCGTGCAACATAAAAAAACGCATTAGTTTTTTATTCCTTTTTACTTTCTTCTTCCTCAATGTTTTATTTATACCAGTTGCCCCATTTGCTTACTCACGTTCATTCACGCTGTTCCATCTGACAGGATCACATCAATTGTTGCTCTCAACGCCATCAACAGCGACAGATCGCTGAGCTGTGTGTGTCGATGAGAATGCGGGCGAAGTTCAAGAAACGGCAGAAAATTCCCACAGGTGCTGCTGCTGCGTTATTTCTTCTTTTTTCTTAACCTTCTCATGCACGACATCGCTTCCTACTACAGTTTCCTTGCTTTGCTCAACACACCACGGACACACCTTCTGGAGTCTTAGTTCACATGTGAACTTTATCATCTTATTAGGGTAAATGTGATTTGAATTTAATTGAATATAACAAAAAAAATATTCCAAACGAATATGCATATCTATCGATCTCATCATTTGCTCCAACGCATGATCCCTCGCTTTGATCGGAAGTGCGTACGTGTTGCAATGTTTCGAGAAATTTCAAAGCAGCATACGAATTGAAATCCCCGCCATGCTGCTCTAATTTTTAAGGTTACTAGTTCGACCGCTACTTCAACACATTTCCATAATGGCTGCTGCTCATCATCATCGTCAGCATCTACATAATTTGAATTTGTGTGGGAGCGCTCAACTGGCAAGGCTGATTTCGATCTTACTCCCCTAAAAGCAGATCATTTTTTGATGTATGCAACACACCTTGTTACCCATTTTCTCTGTCAGCCAGCGATGGTGGTAGTATCCTAGCGACAACAGCCGCAGCCGCTGTGGTAACAAGGATATTTGATTGTTGAAGGCGTTCTGTTTGATTGCGCTGATGCTTTGGGGTGATTTTCTTCTGCATTACTTACAGAATTATTTGTCGTTTTGTGGTTTGTTTTCCGCTTATGCTGCTGCTATTCATATTTATTTATGTTAATTCATAATTCCTGAATATTAGACGTCATTAGTTGTTGATCCTTGGGTATTGTGTTACAATTTATTTGTGTTGTACTGCGTGGGATTTAGCGACTTCTCTTACGTCAGTGGTGCTTGGTAAATTTTTACATAGATTAATTTATTAATTTGCTGTCTATCTGCTTTGGTTTCCCAGGCTTCTAGTATTTATTTGAGGGAGTGGGTGGTATTCAGTTCATTTGGAAATTGTGAGAGTCCTTTAAACACAGTTTTTTAGCTATCGTAGTTCGTTACTAGATAAACAAGCAGAGAGCCCAGCGGAGCAGTGTCGGGGGAAAGGGTGGTATTGGAAAACATTTTTGAGAGGAAGAAAAAACTGTGTTAGATATAATTTGAAATATGCAGCCGCTGTGACTGAGTGGTCAGAGCTGCGTAGGACCTGGGTTCGATCCCTGGCCCGCGCAGATCTAAATTAGAAACAGTTTTTTCTTGTAGCGATCTCCCCTTGGCAGGCAATGGCAAATTTCATAGTGTATTTCTGTCTTAAAAAGCTTCTCATAAAATCAATTGCTGTTCGGAAGCGGCGTAAAATTGCATACTCCATTTGTGTAACAACATCAAGACGGACACCACAATTTGGAGGGGAAGCTCAGTCAAACACTTAACAAAAGTGTAACCGCCAAGATATTTTATTATTATTTATTATTAGCACCAATCGATTCGCCGGAAGTTAGCGAGTGGCGAAACGAACGAACTCAATGAGGTACAACCAAACTCGCTATCGTCCATCCTTGCTACCTAACTTTGTTGTTGCTTTCACATGCAAATTTTTTCGTTAAGCGACCGGAACTCAACCATAGCGAGCAGTGAAGTGGCGAATCGATGACGGCTATTATTATACAAATGTAAATTATAAATTTGTTAGTTCCGTATCTGTGCCTGAACGTTTACTTTGTCATTCAAGCTCATCAGAAAACATCAAATATTTTCTGCGAACATTTTGTGAGCATAATTTGCTAGCCTCAAATATTATGCCGTATCGGAATATTCGCTTTTAGTTAAATTTGTTCTTTAAACACATAAACGATTAACATTTCCTTTTTAGATATGAAAATTGAAAAAAAAAAGCTTAGCATTCTTAGGGCCGATTTCATAATGAAACATTAAAGTTCCTTTTGCAGAAGTTTCCTTTAAGTTGAAGTGACATTTAAATGTACTGTGTCTGTTAAAGCCATCCTATCTTTAAAGTGGCTTTATGAAATCGATCGGCAAAATAAAGCATCCGTTAAATTTAAATGATTCTTTAATTTTATTATGAAATCGGCCCTTATATATGTAAGTATGTGTATACGTAAGTACATATTTGTTTCCTATAAAGCTACTAAGCTTTTCTACCAGCAAATACACATTTTCAGTGAGTATTAGCCTACCAGAATCCGCAAATACATTGTAAATGTCTACCACATCCGGTTGGTTTGTTGTCCAAGTCACACGCATATTCTCCAACGTGCCCAGCACCATAGGCGAGAGATCAGGCACACCTGCAATTATTTACATATACATTTGCATCACTTATCTTCCGTACAGGACAAATACAAAGATAGCATATTATATCCTATATTCATATACATATGTATGTATTTAGCTACTAACCCCAAACAGCAGCTGGCATTACTGCACCGCTACGTATGCGCACTAAAGGTGTCTTCACTTGTATATTCACAAAAGGTACAACATGCACTTCCACTGTGTCAGCGGATATGACCACTTCTTTGCCATTTCCGGGATTTGTCATAATACATTTACCGGTTATTTTAGTTGTGCCCAGCTTTTGTGCTGTAATAATGGCTGACTCCATTGCTGCAATTGAAAAGATAATGTTAGATTATGAAATGTAACAAATACATGCATATAAGTGAGATTCAAGGATACTTCTATATAAACTTACAAATAACTTTTCTGTCATGCACATAATAGACAATGTTGACATCCGGTTGTGGGCCACCATGATAGTAAATTTGTACGCTTGAACCTACAACCAATGTGGAGTTGCGTGGATAGAGACGTAGTGGTGGGAATACCTGGTTGAGCGGCATGTGGAGAAAAGTGTGATGTATGTAGATGCGTCAAAATAAATTTATATTGCAATGTAGAAAATGCAATAAAATGTGTTTATGCTTCGATGTGTGTGTATTTTTATGTTATTTTTCTGTAGATATGCATGTATGTATTTACCTGCACATTTACAGGTTCACTGGCAACCAGCGAATCGCCACTTCCGGCTGTAAAAACAATTTTCGTCTCACCCAGGTTATTGCCGGTTATGATGTATCTATATGATAAGGGATTTACACACATATGTAACCATGTATTTATAAATAAATAAAAAATTTCTTGTTTCGCATTTTGTTCAAACTTACTTCAGTTCACCCCTCTCCAAATCGAATTGTTCGCCCAAGGTTACACTAAGTATATCTGCATTGAAAATCTCTTCAGACAATTCATATACGTGAAGATTGAATGGATCGATTTGTAGTAAGTTATCATTGGAATCATAAAGCTTTACAATGGCTTCAATGGATTTTGTGCGTTCAACACGATCGGGTGACTCAACACGAATAGAACCGATGGTAACAACAGAAATTGAAAGATGTGCCGGCTCAGTCATTAGGCAGCGATCTATGACCTCTAGGCGTGCCTGAAGGAGAGTTAATTTTTAAATAAATAATAATAAAGAAACGCAATGCAATAGAATACAATAAAATAAAATAAAATAAAATAAAATAAAGTAAAACAAGTAATTTTATCAAAACAATTGAGAATTATCGAAAACGCCAGTTATCCGGTTACATAAAAAACGAATTGATTACATCCTCCTTTTTGAAGTCGGTTAATAAAATAAATAAAAATAGAAAAAAAGAAATTAAAGTAAAATAAAAAAAATAAAAATAAAAAAAATGAAAGACAAGAGCTAAGTGAAGTAAAACAAATTGAAATGGAAATGAAATAAAACAAGAAATAAAATAAAACCCAAATAAATTATTCGCTAGTTTGAAGATACATATGAGTTAATTTTCCATTTTCTATTATGCGTTTCTGAAAAATTTAACCTCATTCTCGCAGATAATACTCCGACTATTTATATTTTCAGTAAAAAACTCTTCGTTTCTTTATAAAACGGAGATTCCAAATCCTGTGTTTTCTTTATAAACTACAAATTCTCTTACATGTCCCACGCGCAGTGGCGTGATCACTAATTCCTTTTCTTTGGCATCATATTCCACGCTTACAACATTTTGTTCATATAGTTCAAACTCATAGAAACCACTGCCCTGAGAAATAGGTATTCGTTCGCGACGATTTTTGGCCATAAAAATGCTAACATGGTCACTAGGGAACAATGTGCTGTTCACAGCCATAAACCGAATTTCATTCTCAATGACAGGGGTGTGTACTACACCGGTTTTGGGCTGCAAATTTGAAATTATAGTTATTAGCAACATCAATAGAAAAAATGCTACAACTTACATTCTTTACACCAAAATTAGGTTCTTCGGGGTAAATACCGTGTTTTCTCAACACCGTTGCATCATAGCGCGTCACTACACCCTTAATTCGGAAATTTTGCGCCACATCTGCTATGGTGGTTATGAGCACATCACGTGCAGGCAATCTCACGCCCTGGAAAATCTCTTCTTCAGTGCGTCGAAAGTGCATAACGGCATCGTTTTGGTAGCGCTCATCGCCAGCAATGAATTCCCAGTCAATAAAAAGCGAAGTAATGTTCATCAATTTGCGATTCTTCGAATCCTGTACCTCAATTTCGATTTCGAATTTGTCATCACGCTCTTTAATGTGCAACAGTGAGTTCTTCACCTCGATTGGGCAAGAAGTGCGTAGCTGCTCTGTTGCATAAAGATTGAGGAAACGTGGTTTAACACAATGAACTGCGGTGCTAACAGTGGAAATGTAGGGTTGGAAATTTGAGGTCAACAAAGCATTGTGTATATTGAATGTAAATGTGGTTTTCCCAATTTTGCGACACATTACATTGAAGACATGCATCGGTTCCTGTGTCCCAACCTCCAATTCACTGACTTGAGCAATGCCTTCATCATATTCCACTGATTTTGTTAATTCGCTTTCCAATGTGAACATTTTCTGTGGCCCATTTGCGTAAATGATGTTACGCGAAGCACCAATAGGCAATACCACTTCATTCTCGGTAGGATTTAGAACTAACAGTGGTTCAAAAACACTCAACGTCACCTCATCTTTAAGCACTTTATCCTGGAATTTATACGAAATGCGCAAATTGGTCAGACCCACAGCAGTGCTGCGTAGATGTACAACTTGGCATGCATTATTCAACATTTGCGTTGTTGGTTCATTATAATCCACTTGGAAGATCTGATTAGAAAACTCGTAATCGAACACAAGATTTTCGCAACGTGTAAAAGGCACAAGTGTTTGATTGGCATATGCATACATTGCTACATGCAGACGTACGTAATCTTTCAACGCGGTTTCAAAGTTATATTTTAAAATTTCCAATTTAATAGGTGGCAGAAAATATATATCTGCCTGGCGTGTAATTTTAGGATTCTTTGCCAATGCCACTTTAATGGTAGCATGAGTGGTGAGTATTGCACCTTCCTCTAAGGTATCTGCCTGAGAGCGCTTGCTTTCCGTATGCCGTATAACAGTGCTTGCGAGTCCGGTCTGTGAAATATGTAAAGAGCGTTGATTTTGTGAGTGCCAAGTAAAAGAACCATCGCCACCGCGTGCATGAAATTGAAATTTTTGTGTCTTGACAACGTTAGGATCGAAAGGAAGAATAACTTTGCTGGGGGAAAGTATTAATTCACTAAAAATTTGCAACTCAGCTTGTGCTGTGAGCTAAATAAAAAGATTATGAATAGCTTTAGAATATACATAATTATATAAAACTCGTAGCTCAATTACTAACCTCTTTGAAATAACCATAAACTGGTGAAACACCCTCACGTATAGCTTCGCCGTATATCCGACTGCCATTTTTGTTTTTGGATAGAATATCGAACAGCACCTCATCTAATTCCGACTGCATGAAGAAACGTGAGCCAAGTGTAATCTTCTTATCATCTCTAAAATCAAAAGAAAAATAATAATGACATATTTTTATTTAAAATTAATGGGTAATTAAAATAGTATACCGTGTGTATAAATCCAACGCTATTTCATGCTTTTCGCCCTCTACCGTAATCCAATTATTGTGTGGCAATAGACTCAGACCCAAACGTACAGGCTCAGCTACAGTCACTCGCGCACTAGGCGTAGAAGCTTTTACAAGCGCGCTATCTACATGACTATTTTCTTCATCGAATGGAGCATTTCGGTCGCGCAAAACCACCACTGTTTTACCAAGTTTCAAGGCGTTAGCGCTATTGCCATTTATTGAAGCGACACTACTATCTTCTATTTCTAAAAAGTATTGGTCATTCAGTGAAATCTCCTGTAGTTTGCCCATTTTCAATTGTAATATGCGGAAGTTGATCGTATCACCAGGCAGCAAATGCACATCTGACGGTTCAAGTATAATATTGGCCAAAACGTTTATAAAGACCTCCATTTTGGGCACATGACTATACTCTGGATAAGGAATACTAATAGTAACCTAAGAAAAAATCGATAGATAAAATTTGCTTAAGGCTCGGTAAAAAGACTTATAATGAGGTTATTACCTTAGCAGTGCCTGTGTTGATGCCTTCCAACAACACCATATAGCCTTTCATGCGTTGTGCCTCAAACTTTTCCAATGCCGGAGGCACCACATGATAAGGGCTTTCATTGAAGGTTAGGAATCTCAAAGCCGGCGCCCAATTTTTATTACCCCCACGGCTGCTCAGTGAAGAAATCACCCAACTAAACTCAATACCTTCCAGTGTAGTAAATTCGTTGCCTTGTGAATCTTCAGCACGCAGCTCAAACGTCTCCGGCGCTTCCTCTAGAAACAGCTGTCGTGTTGTTGTATGTACACCCAATTTGTCAATAACATCAAGTATAACATCGCAACGCAAATTTTCACCAGTTGCGACATCCTCTGCCAACACAATGGCTGCATTGCGACGAGCTTCACGTGTTAATACCGTCACCATAGCACGGTAGGAGCACTCGCTCTCCACATCTTCGTATAGAGGCGTAATAAGTATTAGATCTTGACGGGATGATGACCTAAGAGATTAATACAAAAAAATTTTAGTTTTAGCAAAATGCATGTTTATTGCTCAGCGGCTATGAGAAATTGGGTTGTTGAGGTTAGATTTGGCGCGTCGTTGCAGCTGCCTGCCACAAAGTTAACTGGTTCTTACCACTTAAAACATCCTTTTTCAATGACTTCCAAAGTAAAATTTACTGAAATTTTGCTAAATATTGGTAGCAACACACGCGGATAATTCATTTTTATTGCATTAGAAGCGCTACTTAGAGCGAACAAGCCGAAGATGGCCCAAAAGACGTTGCACGCCATTTGACACACTTTCGTAGAACACTAACAAACAATAACTCCTTTGAAGTATTTCTTAATAAAAAAAACTTTTAAACTGTACAAAACAAGCGTAAATTGATTCAATTGTTTACAAAAACTAGAAAATCTGCAGGAAATGCTTCTTGCACATTTGACCGCTCAAACTGAAAATAAACCGGCACAGAGTTGCACAGAATACAGTGCCCGCTAGGAATGTTTAAAGAAATGGGCCTGTCAGCTGATATACAGTCCTTGCCACAAAAAAGAACTTGATCCGTAATGGACTACTAAAAGGATATCGGTCTGTAAATTATTTTCATCGCCTAACCTTCCAAATACCAAA
This sequence comes from Rhagoletis cerasi, assembly GCA_029783565.1. Classification (NCBI taxonomy): domain Eukaryota; kingdom Metazoa; phylum Arthropoda; class Insecta; order Diptera; family Tephritidae; genus Rhagoletis; species Rhagoletis cerasi. Next base: position 17,779 of record JAPVRG010243643.1, read on the forward strand.
CTCCTCCCAATTGTGAGCAGGAATTTTTTCAAGCCTTTTCTCCGTAACGCCTCGAATGTACTCAATCGAGTTCATATCAGAAGTTCTTGGCGAAACCATAAGTAACATGAGGGCTATTATTTAGTTATTTGTACAATGATTTCGGGTTATTATGTCCAAATGGGTTACCCGATACAAACAATTTTTACACACACTTGTAGTCAAGTGTCCAAACTTTTTTAATACCAAATCTTATAATTTTCGGCCACTAATTTATTATTAAATTTGGTTTGAAAAATGCATATTTTCGGAATATATAATGAAAATTAAAGTATACATCACTATTGATTACAATAAATGTTTTATACCCCCTCCACCTCGGCCACTCACCCCAAAATCATTGTACAAATAATTAAACATTACCCAATATGAGTGTTCTCGAATTCGAAAATTTGCAAGCATTAAAACAGCTGATCAATTCCACAGTTACCTCAGGTGGTCCATTTGATTCAACATTAAAAAGTTAATTGACTCTATTTAATTTCTGTCTGAACAAACCAAGGGAAGATATCCAAAAGAGAGTTAGCCTGATCGCGTATTCCAGCATTTGGTCATAAATAGTGAATAAATACTGAAGCTATTATATATGTGTGTGCGGAAACGACTTCGCAATATTTCTGACTAAACCCTGCAGTACGGGAACTGGTAAATGAATTATTCGTTTTCGTCTCTGGTTTTGCTATTCTCTGATTTTCCTGCAGAAGTGTGATCAATTCCCCTGCAAAATTCTGTGATCAATAATTATAGATTTCTTTTAAACTATCTGTGAAGAGTAATTATGTAAGTATACAAATATACAATTGTATACATACATATGACATGCGGTTGAATGAAATAGCTTCAAATACGTTTTTCTGCTCAGCAGCTCGCCATGCGAAATATAGTCAAATTAAAGTGATTCTGTTTGTTGCTATTGAGATACCATTACCCGCAAGATGGCGCAATCTTTTATTCTACGATCTTTACTAAATACTAGTGCTGGGTAACGACGCAATTTTCCATGCTTTGATACATTGCGCTAACACAATGTTTGTTCACATTGCGTGGGATTGGTACAATAAAAATTTCTTTATTGTTAAGTTGTGCTCAAATAAAAGCAAAATACAATACTGCAAAATAATAATAATAACTATATTTATGCAAATTT